>VDFB02000008.1:21818470-21919019 GCA_007258455.2 Sequoia sempervirens | reverse complement strand
CATAGGGCACATGACTATCCCTATCAATATGCCTTCACTTTTTCCTTGCACTTCACACTTACTCTTGACTGTACTAACCTGAGACATCATTCCACCTTCATTTTTCTTCCACACAAAAACATTCTTCTCCATCTATGTTTGTACATTACCTTTATCCTTCCTATTCATTGTTCTAACAACATCAAACTTGTACATGGCTACAAACCTCATGCTCTCACCTTCGTCATTGCTCACATATTCTTTTTTCCCTATCATGATGACCTCACCTTGCTCTCTTGTTTCCTCAACCAATGGAGTTAGAATAAATGTCTTCCTATCCTTTTCAATGTTATATGTGTTTTTTCTTCCATGATAAACTATAGACCTATCAAACTGTCAGGGTCTCCCAAGCAAAACATGGCAACAACTCATAGGTAGAATGTCACAAACAACTTTATCTCTATATGGACCAGTTTGAAATTCAATAGTAGCTTGTTCACTCACCAAAATGGTTTGATTTTCACTCACATAAGACACTTTATAAGGCTTCTCTCTAGGTACCTTTTCCAAATGCAATTTTTCCACCATATCAATAGATACCATATTTTGAGTGCATCCAAAATCAACAATCACCTTACATACCTTATTTTTGCATCTACAAGCTATCCTAAACAAGGATTTTCTCTAAATTTTCTCTTTCTCCATGGATGTATTCAAGGTTTGTCTTTTCATCATTAACATCTCACCTACTTCAGGAGTAGCACAAAGAGTATTGGATTTTTAATTTTTAGCTTCATCTTCATAAATAATTTGGTCTCTCCTATCAGGTTTCCTTTCTCCTCCACTTGACGTGGTTCCAATCTTCTCTGGACACTTGAAGAAAGGGTGACCAAGCTCACCACACTTATAACACCTACCTAAAAACTCATTAAAATTTCTTCCTTTCCTAAAGCTTGTTCTTCCTCCTATCCATCCACCTCTTGATTCAGGTGCATGTTCTTTGCTCTTATCAACATCTTTAAGATCTTCTTGGGACTGTCTTGGTGTTGAAAATGTACCTTTGCCTCTTGTATTGCCGCCCCTTCCTCTTGTTTCCTTCTCTTACCTCCTCTTGAGTTTTTCATCTACTCTTATTTCCATTTGAAAACATTTCTCCATTGTTTTTGGTGCCAACAAACTGATTTCATCTTGAATATTATACCTTAGGCCATTGAGATATCTAGCTACTCTTTCTTCGTCATCCTCCTCATGCTTTGTTCTTATACTTAACCTATATAATTCCTCAATGTATGCTTGTACATCTTGTTCTTTTTTCCTAAGATTTTGTAATCTTTTAAGTAATTGAACATTATAATAACAAGGAAGGAACTTACCTTTCAATTTTTCCTTCATTCTCTCCCATGAAGTGATCTTGTTCTTTCCTTTTCTCTGCCTTTCATCTTGTACAAATTTCCACCATAGCAAAGCATGTCCTTTCAATTTGGTTTTGGCCTTCTTCACTTTGTGTTCCTCATCAATCTCCTCACTATCAAATTAATTCTACAAAGCCCCTATCCAATCCAAGAGCTCTTCTCCATCTAGTTTTCCCCCATACATAGACACATCCATTTTGCTATGTCCATATTTCTTCACGGCCTTCAAAAGCTTCATCATCCTCACATCATCTAGATCCATCTCTTCTTCTTCAATATGAATTTCATCCACATCCACTATAGTTTTAGATTTTAATGCATCCATCTCTCTTTTCAAGGCTTCCATTTCTTTAGCCTGCTCATCCATCTTTCTTGCAACTATGCTTCCTTTGGGAGGTATCTTGACAGTATTGCCTCCACCCTCCAACCTACAAAATCCAACCAAATCACCAACAAGAGATCTAATAATTGAGCTCTGATACCACCTGATGTAAGCAAGGTGATTAAAACTCTCTATCCAACTCAAAATGACTCTACTCAAACAAGGAAACAACCCTTTGCAACACAATTCTTTCAACTTGACTCAAACACTCCTCATAAGGCTTGTAGCCCTCAAGGCTCAACTTTTGGAGATATCTTTTGGAGAAGGTCGTACAGAGGCCAACTCAATATCAATTGAGACTTAGTACCAGATGCAACACCACTTTCCAAAAGATCCCTTAAGGTTTCCTTGAGAAAATATTGCAAACCAATAAACTGCCCTTACCCTAAAACCACCAATTAGCCCTCTTTTACAAAGGAGGTGCCCCAAAATCACTAAGTCTCCATCCAAACTCAATGGAAAGTCTTTAATTGTGCACCAAAAAAATAGATTCCACCATTAGTTCATAGGTTTATGGCCTCTAAACCACTGTTCCATGAAACCCTCACTCTACATGCCAAATACCAAGGGTTTATTCAATCTCACAACTCTCGCGATTATAAAAACCCAAAATTGCATCCAATAGACTCTAATTGGTCTAGAAAAACTCACAAAACCAACACATAGACAATTCTTTCACTGTTTTGTCAAAACCCTACAAAGACACCTTCATTTCACATGCAAAATGCTCTGCCCAGCCCTAAGGTATCATCCCAAATTGGACAACTTAACTTCCCTTCCTTCAAAAATATAGAAACACCTATCCTACCATCAAATACATAATTCTATTGAGCAACAGATCAAGACAATAGGTGGAATGACCATTACTTCATTTAACTTCTATCAAAACCTTTGACTAGCCTTTAACAGGCAATCTATAGAAAATCACAAAGAACTCCTTCAAATATCAATGAAACACACTCAAACCTAATCCACAAGAGAGTTAGAACATGCTTTTAGAGAATACAATGGATTTCAATGCATCACAGGGTTTGTACAAGCTGTACAGAGCTTGGTAAAACTAGAAACATAGTAAATTTTATAGAAATAATGTTGTGTGTTTTATTGAAAATTATTTCAATCCACCATCAACAACCTTGGTCGAGCCTTTTGGAGGCATTTTATACATATTTCATTCAAAAACCAACCACCCCAATGCCTATAACTACTTTTTGAATTCCAAGACTCTTCAACTTCCACAAAAATGCAAATTTTGCAACTTTTTTGTGCTTAGCAACATTTACAACAAATTGCAAGTTTAGCAACTTTTTGAGGCCTTTTATACATATTTCATTCAAAAACCAACCACCCCAATGCCTATAACTACTTTTTGAATTCCAAGACTCTTCAACTTCCACAAAAATGCAAAATTTGCAACTTTTTTGTGCTTTAATTGACTCCCTAAACACCTAGTAGGACTCAAATATGATTATTCACATTATAAATGGTCTCCAAAACCTTATTTTATGCAAAACTCCCAAAATCCTAAAGCCTAGACCTTAAAACCTTGAAATGGAAAACATCTTCAAATGGTGCCCGTGCACCACAATCCTCACAATGTTTGTGATATATATCATTCTAACATCAACTATGTTATCATTATCATCTAATCAATCAAATGTTAGCTTTTATCTTGATTATGGGAAAATTCATTTATTTGTTTATCTATGTGTGTGTGTTTTCTGGTTCTTCTATGCATTTTTTTTAAAAAAAAGGGGTAAAATTTTATCAATCAAAAGAAACCAAAAATACAACCACCAAAAAAAACTACAACCAATAGGGTCCCAAGAGGCCCTCCCTGCAAAATAAAATTAAACCACATCAAGATTCAAACCACAAGGGAACTAACCGACACATTACCTTAACCATGTGTATAATCATGAATCAATTGTTGAATAAACAAGACAACTAAGAGGGGGGGGATGAATCAGTTGTATCCAATTAAACACAAAAACCCTCAACAACAATTAGATCCACATGCATTCATAAAACCCTTAATCTATTATAATGTTTAATAATGAAATGCAAATAATAATAATTGAAATAACAACACCATACATAAGAGAACACCAGATTTTACATGGAAAACCCAATGAGGGAAAAGCCACGATGAGGATTAGCTCACAATATAAGTAATTGCAAAAATTGGTACAAAAGACTCACTACCAGAATAGGACACACTGTCTAGAAAGGCTCATATCCTAGGATCACTTTTGGTGTAGAAAGAATAAAAGAACATAGAATGTTAAATAGAGAACATGATCTCAATTCAACAAGAAATCCACCACAATAGCTTCAACACACTCGTAGCCTTGCATGAATGATTGCAGATGCCTTCTGCTCACTGCATCCTATAATCTGACACTTTGAAGCTCACACTTCTCTACAAAAATTCACACTACCACACACACACTTACACACTCTTTTTCACACTTGCACACACCCATCTCACATCAAATCATCTTTCATTTATACCATCCTCAACTTGAAAAATATCTTCAAGTTGGCTACACACACCCTTCATTTTACAAATTCAAAGTAGGTCAGCACTAAGCATTCCCATGGTGGATAGGAACAAAATTGGACCAAAATAAACTTTAATTAGGACCCAAAATAACTCTCACAAGCCACACTACACCTTTATTAATATTTAAGTATCTTTGAATGTAGTGTAAACACCAGGTTGACCGTTACCCTAAAAAACACATTAAACATTTGAGTGCATGATTCCTTTGAACAAGCTTTACCTAAACATGATCAAAGAACATCCTAGAAACAAAAAAACTCCTTCGCAACAAATCTCACCTGAAGATTATAAACATTTTGTTTACCCAGACAACACTGCTAGACACTGCAATACACTATAACTCAGAAGAACTTCTTCCAATACACCAAACCATTAATAATCTAGACACAAGCAAGAGAACAATATTATCAACTCTCCTTTAGAACCACAAGTCCTGAAGCCAATCTATGGAGAAACACAAAGCAAGAACATTTCTCCTAAACACTTCTATACAAAAACCTACAAATCCAATTCATACACTGATGGATGTTTCTTTCATTGTACCTCGATCCAGAAGCCAAAATTCTAGATATAACCTCTCTAAACACCTCTAACCAACATATCCAAACCACAAAAGTAGATCTTCAACCTAGAAGAAATGCAAAGAAAAATCAAAATACGCATGCAACATTGAACACCACTGCAACATCATGTTTCCTCTATCTATCAATTTTTTCAATATCCTCAACATCCTCATTACTACCACAATCATAGCTAGGAGCTTATCAAAGCAAGAATCTCTTTCCAACACTACTCAATCAACATTAATGACAACACAAACCCATTTACATCAATGACAACACCTTCATACTTGCAACAATATCCCCCTTTGTCATTGATGGCAACACAAGATGTGAAAAACCATCAAAGACAATGTCTTCATACCTACATAACATTCATGTATTCTCTCTTCTCCTCACTTGCAAGTCACTTTTTTCATGACTTTCCTCTCCCCATTTTTTTTCTTTTTTTTTTTCACATGAATCTTTCTCCCCCTTTGACATCAATGGTAAAGGATAAAATGTTTTGCATTTTTCTCCCCCTTTGACATTAACCAAGATACTTGAAACTGCTCTGAACACTCCCCCTTAGGAGTACAAACCAACTAGATCAAAAACCTCTTCACAACATATACTACAATAATGTCACTACCTACTCCCCCTAAGAGGTAGCCACCAACATTACTCTAGATAGAGAATGAATCCATAGATCCACTAAACTAATGCATCTCCATATGTATCTAGTTCAAGAAAGGAGGGGCAATAACCTCCAACTTCTCTTGGAGATACTCAAAAGTATCTTTAGGAAGAGCCTTAGTGAATATGTTAGCAATCTGATCCTTTGTAGTTACATATTCAATCCTTACTTCATTCTCCACAACCTTCTCTCTCAAAAAGTGATACTTGATTGATATATGATTTGTCCTTGAATGCATCACTGGATTCTTTGATATATTTATTGCACTTGTATTATCACAAAAGATCAAAATAGGTTCATCATACACCACTCTAATATCCTTCAGTGTTTGTCTCATCCATAATACTTGTGTGCAACAAAATGATGTTGCAATGTACTCAACCTATGTAGTAGATAAAGAAATTGAATCTTGTTTCTTACTTAGCCATGACACCAATCTGCATCCAAGAAAGAATGCACCACCACTATTACTTTTTCTATCATTAACACAACCAACCAAATCTACATCTATATAAGAAATCAATGTGAAATCAGTATCCTTAGGGTACCACAATCTAAAATCCAAAGTGCCCTTCAAGTATTTGAATATCCTATTTATTGTCACAACATGCGTATCTTTAAGATCTTCTTGAAATCTAGCCACAAGAAAAACTGCATACACGATATTTGGTCTAGTAGCAGTTAGGCATAACAGTCCACCAATCATAGATTTGTACTTGCTCTAATCAGCCTTAGGGGATTCATCATCCTTGCTCAGTTTGTAGCTAGTAACCATAGGAGTACATACCAATTTGGAGTCATCCATTCTAAACTTCCTCAACATTTCTTTAGCATACTTTGATTGTGAAATGAATATGCCCTTATCTGTTTGATTGATTTGTAGCCCAAGGAAGAAATTCATCTCCCCAAACATAGACATTTCAAACTCTTTCTGCATCTTTTCTATAAATTTCTTACACATATCTTCATTTCCTCCAAAAATTATGTCATCAACATACACAACCACTATCAAGATTTGATCTTTCTTAACTTTAAAGTAAAGATTACTATCTGTGGTACCCTTGTTGAATCCTTATTGTATCAAATATTTTTCCAACATTGCATACCAAGCTCTGGGAGCTTGCTTCAATCCATACAATTCCTTATTCAATCTTCATACCATATTGGGTTTATCTGATAACTAAAATCCTTATGATTGTTCCATGTAGTCTTCTTCTTCCAATTCACCATTCAAGAAAGCGGACTTCACATCCATCTGATAAAATTTAAAGTCCTTATGTGCTACAAATTCCAAAAGCATCCTAATTGCTTCCATTCTAGCCATAGGGGAAAATGTCTCCTCAAAGTCTATTCTTTCAACTTGTGAGTAACCCTTACACACAAGCCTAGCCTTGTTTCTCACTGCTTCTCCATTTTCATTCAATTTGTTTCTGACTACCCACTTAGTTCTAGTTATGTTCTTGTTTTTAGGTCTAGGGACCAATTCCCAAGTCTGATTCTTCTTAATATGCATAAGTTATTCTTTCATTGCCTTCATCCAATATTCATCTTTGCAAGCTTCAATCACTATTTTTGGTTCAATTTCATAAACACATATTTACCTTCTACTCACTAGCTCTTCTTCTTGTCAACAGTCCTTGGATTTTGTCTCCAATGGTCTATTATTTAGAATGATTTCTCTACACATACTTAGGGGTTTTAGGGGTCTTTTCCAGAGATTCTTCCTCTCCATTCTGCACTTCTCTTTCCTTAACTTTTTCTTCTTCTTTTCCACAAGCAAGCTCATCTGACTCATATCCATCTATCATAACTAAATTTTGTAAGTCTTTATCAACCTTAACACTTGCACTCTCAACAATCCTTCTTAGCCTTTTTTTGTAATATTTGTAAGCTTTGCTTTTAGTAGAATATCCAAGGAAGATACCTTCATCAAACCTTGCATCAAACTTTCCTAAGTTTCCATCCTCTCTTTTGATATAGCATTTTCTTGCAAACACTCTAAAGTACTTGATAGTAGGGATCCTTCCATACCACAACTCATAGGGAGTTTTTGTGAGCTATGAGCTTTTGCTTGAACTTTGTTAAAAATGTAAATAATAGTATGTATTTCTTCTCTCCAATATACTTTTGGTAGATTAGCTTCTCTCATTAGTCCTTGCATCTTCTTGAATAGTCCTATTTTTCCTTTCAACTACTTCATTCTGCTGAGGACTCCTACAGATAAACAATGCCTCTTTATTCCATTAATCTCACAAAAAATGGTGAATTCATTGGAGGTGAATTCTCCACCATTGTCAAACCTCAATAATTTGATCTTCAAATCCATTTCATTCTCAACCATAGTTTTCAATTCCTTAAATCTATCTAGAGCTTCAAATTTCTCTCTAAGAAATGTAATCCATGTCATTCTAGAGTAATCATCAATCAAAAGAATAAAATACCTGTTGCCTTGAAAACTTCTCACTCTTGTAGGACCACAAAGGTCTGTATGTACCAATTCCAACAATCCGATGAAATATTTTTCCTTTCCTTTGAAACTACTTCTTGTTTGTTTTCCAAATTGACAATCTTTGTAAACAACATTGATCGGCTTTGTAATCCTTGTCAGATCTCTCACTGCTTGAATTGAATTGATTCTAACCAAATTATCAAATTTGATGTGACACATGCTCCTATTTCGTAACGAACTATCATTTATCTTAGTCATATAGCAATGAAAATCAACACCCTTAAGCTGATAGATATTTCCATCTATCCTCTTTCCAGCAACAATTATAGTTCCAGACCCTTTTATGATCTCACAAATGTTATCCTAAAACATAAGATTGTATCCTTTGCTACACATTTGTCTAACACTCAAAAGGTTATGCCTTAAGACCTTGACATAGTAAACATCATCACTATTATGTTTTCCATCAAAAATTATTGAACCAATTCCACAAATCTTAGCACTTGAATCATCTCCAAATTTGAAAAGTCCTCCATGTCATATTTTTCAAGTTTAACAAACCTAATTTTTTCTCTAGTCATGTGATTTGAGTAGCCACTATCAATAACCCATCAATTCCTATCTTTTCTAGCATGAAAAGGAGATGTCAAAATACTTTCAATCTTATCCTTCTTCAAAACACTTTCCTCCATACATCTTTTAGAGTTAGTAGAAATAGGTCCATATTTTAAAGCCAAAAACAAGAATTCATTTTCATCAGGATCTTCATAATTAGATTCATCATCAAAGATACCAAAATATTCTCTAACATAGTAGCTTTTCTTGATCATCTTACCCTTACTCTCCTTATTTTTATTGTTCACAACTCTATTTGGACATCTTGAAGCATAAAGATCAATATTTCCACAACTAAAGCATTTGAAAGATAATTTACCCTTGTACTTATTGGTGCCCTTTTTCTTTCTTCTTACAAATTTTTCTTCCACATCAACAAGATCTTCTCCATCTAATCTTCAGCCTTTTCTAATTTTCTAGTCTTGAAAGTTGTCTCCATTTTTGCACAGTTCTTCAAACCAATTTTCCTCATCTCAAATGTAATTAGTGTGTCGTACAATTGATCTCTAGTGTAAGTATTATGATATGCAAATTCCTCAATAGTAGAAACTTTTTCACTATAGGAATTAGGAAGAGTTTTGATATTTTTCTTTACCACTTTAGATTCTTTAACTTGTGTACTAAAACCTCTCATTGCACTCACTAGTTCATTAACCCTCTGCCTATAACTTGTGGTTGTTTCATCATCATACATACACAAAGTCTCAAATTGTGTCTTCAAATTCCACAACTTAGCTTGTTTAACCTTATCATCTCCTTCATAAATACTTTCTAGCTTATCCCAAACTTCTTTAGCAGTTTTTAGATCCATAGCTTTTACTAATTCAGTATTTGCAAGACTAAAGAAAAAACCCTTCCTTACCATATATTTCATAAGCTTTGATTTCATCACTTGTGCTCGGTCCATTTTGAGGTATGGTGTAGGTAGTCTTCACTTCTTTTTCAACTTCAAATCTAAGATAAATTATATAGCCTTCCATCTTCATCTTCCAAATTGCATAGTTTGTTCCATCAAACATAGGGATCTCCTTCTTGTTTGCCATCCCATATCTACCTCAAGTAGTCAATATTTTCTCTAAGGAGACTTGCTCTAATACCAATTGTTGAATGAAAAAGAAAACTAAGAGTGGGGGTGAATAAATTTATCCAATCAAACATAAAATCCCTCAACAACAATTAGATCCACATGCATTTGTAAAACCCTTAATTTGTTATAATGTTTAAACATGAAATATAGATAATAGAAACTAAAATAACAACACCATACATAAGAGAACACCAAATTTTATATGGAAAACCCAATGAGGGAAAAACCGAGGTGAGGATTAGCTCACAATTTAAGTAATTAGAAAAACTGGTACAAAAGGCTCACTGCCAGAATATGACACATTGTCCAGAAAGGCTCATAGCCTAGGATCACTACTAGAGTAGAAAGAATAAAAGAAAATATAATGTTACACAAAGAACATGATCTCAATACAATAGGAAATATACCACAATAGCTTCAATACACTCATAGCCTTGCATGAATGATTCTAGACACCTTCTGTTCACTGTGTTATGTCTCAAAAACATTGGTTAAAAAAATTCAAGAGGTTGCCAAGCTCTTGGTACGTTTTAGGCTAACAAACAAGGCCAATTGGTGTATTTGAACCTTCTTCTCTTCAGCCTCTGCCAGACCAAGGTGGGTATACCTATGTAAATGAAGCAGACTTAAACTATATGTTTCCTATTTGAGCAATCTATCCACAATGACAATTAGGAGTGGAGAGATGCAAGCCTAATTTGGTATAAATTGTATAAGCAATATCAAAGTGAAGTTTTATTAATATTTTTAGTCAACAAATGTAAGGTTTTGAAAAACAAATTTGATTAAGTGATGAAATGGGAAAGACCAGTGCCTTATTGGGTAGATGGAGTCAAATGGAAATCTAGGATAAGTGACTTGTATTGGCTATAACTCAAACTATGTAGCACACTTATGTTGGTTTATATCTTGTATAAATGTGCAGACAAGTGATTGAAAAACTCTACTTATTGATCCAACTCACACAACTAGGTTACTTATGATTTGTCAAAAGGATTTTAATCCTTCCTTGAAAGAACCAATTGAATAAATCATGTAGGAACAATAGATAGTACCAAATTGGAGACAAAATGGCAATCCTAATTATATGGCTCTTCTTACCCATCCAAATAACATTTCTAGATTACTGTGATTAACTAGAAGGGTTTTAATTCTTTTAAAGAAACCAATTAATCACATCACACAAGAACAACAAATGTGCCTCGATAAATTGAATATATCCTTGATACACCAATTTAAATAACAAGGAAATATTAAATCAGAGACAACCAAATAATTGTATATTTTCAACAAACAATTGATACCAATATGAAGCCACAAAATCAAAGATCTTTCATTGATTTCCTCAAAATTATGCTTGCAACATAGTCTTTTGAAATGTAAACATTATGGAATTATTTTGCTATCTATCTATTCCCTATTTGCTTTCTACTACCTTCTTATCGCTATGTATTTGACTTATATATCAAAACTTTGAAGAGGACGCACCACTTCGTGAATGTCTTTTTGAAACTAACAACTTACAATAATTAAACATAAAAATTTAGGCTCTAGTAGGCCACAGATGGATTCTAGTAATATGATCTAAATAATCTTGTCTTAAGTGAGTCTCGACATCTTCTATGGAATTTCTCACAGTGATCTCCATGGTTACCATTTTCTACAAGTGCTCAAACGATTCGCCTAGTGTTGATTCTTCACTTTTGGCTACTTCCAAGGCTTTATGCAATATCATCTTGCATTCTCTTGTCCACTTGTCCTAACCCTTTTGCTGCCAATCCTAAAAATTCTTCTTGCTTATTCTTCTTTCAATCAGAGAATATATATACAATGTACATCCGTGCGACCATTAATGTCCAACTTTGAACATGAATATAGTAGGTTTTTTGAATTTCTCAATGTCAGATCAAATGATTATATTGGTGAGACTTGTTCAAACTCTAGTTGATCTATGTTTTTGAATTTTAATTAGATAGAGGGTATTCTTTTGATCATCTTTCATGGCTGGGAATATCAAATAATCTTCCTACCGATGTTGAATAATTGGCCTTTAATTTTTTTTTTAATCCATATCACTTTCGGGAAGAGATTTGTGAAGTCATCTAGATATAAAAGTTGTCACTAAGTGTCACTCCGACGAATTTTGATCCACTCATATTACCATCAGCATGAGAATAGGCATCGCTAAGGGATTTGAAAGTTACTCTGATGTGATTAGTCTCCTCGACGTGTTCCTCTTCCTTCAAATGAATTGGCAAGACTCTTGCTGAGGTTACTTTCATCGGTGTAACATATGAAGTTGGGAGGAAAAGAAGAACTCACTCTGATAATATAAGTCTCCTCGATGTGTATCCATTTCTCTTATCGGTGAGACAAAATGAATTTCTTACCGATGAGGGTCTATCAGCATGACATGCATGCTCGGGATGACTTGAGGATCTTACTTTGATAGTATTGTTCTTGCCGATAACCTTTTCGTCGGTGGGATGATAGGCCTTGTCTTCCTGAATATGTATCCTTCAAAGATTCGCTATGATATGATTGACCTTTTCCCAATATACAAGAAATGCTTAAATTGAGAGGTGACTTATGGATGGAGAGACATGTACCTAGTCCTACCGATGTGAACCATTTGTTTAGAAGCTCTTATTTAATGATGACCAGAGGGATTTTTAGTGTTTCAAGAGGTCAAGTCTAATGGGATCATTGGTGAATATGGCATGTGAAATGGATTATAACAATTTGTGTTGTTCTTTGCACTCAAAATGTGGTGACCTTGTGGGGTTCATGATTGTAGGCTATCAAAAGTGTGAATTTTTTTTTACAGTCCCAATAGTGGCTCCGACTAGGGATGTATACCCCCTATGGGTATATCAAGAATTCAGATCACTGGAAGAGCATACCAAGTGGCTTATGATATGGGATGGAAATAGAAATGAGGGAAAATCAAGAGTAGTGGAAATTATATGAAGTCATATACTACTGTGCATGGAAAAGATTTATTTTAGAAGGTTATCCAAGAACTGTCCATGCACTGGCAATTCATGACCTTCACCTATTCTACTGTGCATGGAGAGTCTCAAGAAAAGAAATGCTTTAGGAATTGTCCATGGACTGGCAATTCTTGTTCTTCTCCTGTCATATTCTATAGATATGAATCTTCTCCAGCTTTGCTAATGATGACAAATGGTCCTAACCACATGGCCTCAAATTTGCTATGCTTTCCTTTATCCTGATTCCTAGCATTCTACATGATGGCCATTCCATTTGTTTCAAATTTCCTGTTCTTTGTCCTTTTATCATACAAGTATTTCATTTGTAGTTGTTTCTTCATATTATGTTGTTGTGCTTGATTTCTAACTTCATCAAGTTCTATCAACTCTTCCATCCTCTCCTCCATAGGTTCAAGGATGTCTAAGTCCTCCTGCAAGATGAACCTACTCACTGGTATCAAATTATGTAAAGGGAGCCTAGCCTGAGCTCCATACACAAGTTCAAAGGGAGACTTTCCAATAGCCTTCTTCACAGTGATCCTGTCTGCCCACAAGGCTAATTTTAACTTAGAATACCAGGCCTTCTTGTTGTTGTCCAACATTCTCTTTATGATTTTCAGGATACTTTTGTTACTAGATTCATCTTGCCCATTCGCCTGTGGATGATAAGATGAAGAATATGAGATGACTATTCCGTAGGACTGGCAAAAATCCCTGAACTCATTAGATCTAAAACACATCCCATTGTCAGTTATAATTCTTGCATGTACATTGAATCTAGTGATAACGTTTTCCATCAAGAAGTTTATTACCACTCTACTGGGTGCTTGCTTAGTAGGCACAACTTCCACCCATTTTGTAAAGTAGTTAGTGGCTACTAGTATCCATCTATGTCCTCCACTAGATTTTTCTTCAATTTCTCCTATAAAATCAATTCCCCATTGGTGGAATGGAGCCTCAACCTGCATAGGTCTTAGAGACAATGTGTCACGAGCCCTATTTTTATTGTTTGTATTTTACAAAGTTTTATTAAATTAATTTATAATGAAATAAAAGTGCAAAGGAATAAAAGAATTAATTATATTTTAATTAGAGAATTTATTTTGCAAATAAATGATAATAAGTTGTTGTTTTGAATAATTATTTTTAATTGCAATTAAATGTTACCTCTTTGTTAACTATTTTGAATAAATATTTCAATTGCAAATAGAAGATATTTCTTATTATTTACTCGAATAGATATTCAATTTTGTAATTAAAAAAATGGTATTTTTATTAATAGCTGAGGATAAATATTGTGCATGGAAAATAAAATTTATTATTATTATTTTCAAGATTAGGTATTTGGAATTGGGGAGAAATTTTTAAAAGAGGAAAATCATTACCGGAAATATAGAATTGTTTTTCCATGAACTTTCTTGTTTTTTCTCTGCAAAAAAAGAAAAAGAAAAGAAGAGGGTTTCTCAAGTAAGTAAACTAAAAATGGTGGAAAGAAGAGGAGAAATTAATACAGGGGCAAAGAGGAAAATTTATTGCAGAAGATTTCCTAATCCAAAACGTGAAAGAGAAGAACAAGAAAGAGGAAATTCTATCGGAAAGCGTTTTCCAAGTTTTTGAATCCTCTTCCCAATGTATTTTAGTTTCAAATATGAAGATTCATGAATTACCTGTGCAAGTTTGTAATTATTTTTTTCTATTCTTTTTATATAAATTTTATATATTTATATATATATATGAAATTGTGCACTGTTGTGCAAATTTAGAATTAAATTTCAACTATTGGCTAGAACCTACAAATTGCCCTTTTAATTTGAGCATATGTTTTCCAGAATACAATACTATTACATATTCACATATATATATATATATATATATATATATATATATATAATAATCTTATTATATTATAGTAATATGAATTTAAATTGTTGATTTTCTTTTACTTCCATCTGAAATGTTGAATGAATTTTTGAATTGGGGGTTTGTTTGAATTTATGTATGGGAAGGCTTTACAACCCCCACCCCAGCCTTCGAGTCCCCATGTAAACAAAATATGTTTTCATGTAAAACCATTTTTCCTGGTTTCTAAACTTACTAGATACGACATCGCCTGCAACTAATATTTTTCTTCCAAAATCATGATCTTTGCTCTTAGCTAGCTGTGCATGAAAGAGAGCCATGACTGTAAAGATAGTAAAGTGAGAAATATGTTTCTTGATAATTGGATGCCTTATGCATTCTCTTTTAAAACATCTTTATACCTTTCCTGCTAATTCTGCAATATTTTTACATAAATTACTCAGTGTGTAGCAATTAAAAGGAAGCTCATCATGGATACTAATATTCTACGAGTCTCACCAGTTGCATTCACAAGTATTTCAATGCATTATTCCTGTAGATTTTACATGTTTCTTTTTGTATAATTTATTTCCTCTGTGCACATAACTAAATATATATATCTATATATATAAGTGTGAATATATGTTATGTTTAACTACAAATGAATTTGTTTATGTATATATATTGTTTTTTTTTTTTTTAGACAAATCGCTACCTTAGTGGGTAGCACACATCTATTAATATCAAAATTCAGTCCTTTACATCCAACATTGCTAGATACTTATAGACTAGCATCCAACACATAAAGATCAAACAATTACATCCACATTCAAGCTTCCAACAGACACAGATTTCAGAGCAAAATAGAAATTATAGCACCTACAAACTGTGGACACTTCCACCCCATAACTTCCTTCCTCGTTCCCACCAAACCGCACAATACACCCCTTTTCACCAGCATTTGAAGAGTGGGGAAGGCAAGAGCCTTCTCCCCCAACTTTCAAAGGTTGAAGACACACATTACCACCTTGGTGGCTTACAGGGAGCAGAAACTGCCGTCCAAAAGAACGTATCCCCCTTACCATTAATAACATAGGATACGCCTTGCTTTTGGGACCAAAAAAAAAAAAAACACCACCCAGATGGAACCTACGTGACTTCCTTATGCTCCTCGAGTGACAGTAAAGGATCAACCAATCCCTAATGCTTCAGGTTATTCGATCCCCTTACTGCAGTAGTTTGGTTTACACCTTCGTTGGATAGGCGTCTACCACTTTATTTGCCTCACGATACACGTGGCTTAAACTATAATCTTCAATCAGATCGAGAAGAGGAGTTAATGAAACCAACCGTCTCTTCAATTTCCAGCTTGGGGTTGTTCTTGTGCTGGCATCCCAAATTATGATTTCAGAATCGCCCTCTATGTCTACACCTTTTAAGTTATTGTCCACACAATATTTCACACCCGCCAACAAGCCAACCGCTTCTGCATCGTTATTAGAACTTGCTGGAAGATTTAGTGAGGCTTCCCAGATAAGCTTGCCTTGATCATCACGCACAACAAATCCAGCCCCCGACTGACCTTGGTTACCTTTTGAAGCGCCGTCAAAGTTCAGTTTGAGTCTTCCTTTAGGAGGTAATTTCCATTTAATGCTAGCTCTGTGAGATTTGGATTTCATTAGATTGCCCTTCGAAGATCTTATTAAAGACCAGTTCTTTATCATCAGTTGATCCCAAGAGGAGAAAAAGGAGTAGCGCCTGCAGCTAGCTTTGGCATTAAAATGCTCACTAATGCCAACTTCTATTCCACCAATTACCTTATGCACATGAGCTTCCTTATCTTTGAAGATTTTAGCATTTCTTTCCCTCCATAAATGCCAAATTATCATCATTGACACCTTCAACCACAACCCAGCCATAGCCGACCCTTTACTTAGCTGAGGCCAAGAGGAGAATAATTCTTTGATGCCTTTAGGTAACGGACCATGCCAATTCATTTTTTTGAAAAAATGAGCCCAACAATCCCATGCATAATCACATTCTACCAAAATGTGATTTGAGGTTTCTTCATGATTTTTGCAGAGGACACATCTGTATGGTCCGAAGAAACTGATTCGGCAGAGTCTATCACCTATGAGAATTCTATCATGCAAAGTAGTCCACGCGAAAGTGCCATCTTTTGGCAATACAAATTTCCCCCAACATAGATGCTTCAGCCAATTTCCTTGAGTTGCTTCTTTTTTAAGAACTTCATAGCCTAGCCGTAATGAGTAAACACCCGATTTTGCCGCACACCAACTTATGTGATCTAGTTCCAAAGAGAAAGATATTTTCCTTCTAACTAGTTCCTCTTCGAGATATTTTTTGACTTCCCTTTCCAACATTGAAAAGTCTTTCCAGTTAAACTCCAACCTCCCCCTTACTTCCCAGATATTTACAAAGGAGCTTACCGATTCGCCATATGCAATCCTTGTTAGCTGCATTGCTTTGTCCATTCCTGGGAGGTTGTTGAGGGCACATAGCCATTCCAGGAATCATTCCAGAAAGAGGCCCTTGTGCCATCACCGATTACCCAAGTCAGATGATTTGTAATAAGAGGTCTACTGTCAAGCAGGAAATTCCAAAGAGCTAAACCCCTCCTTAGGTTCGCAATTGTCAAAATTCGCTCTAGATCATTATTATCCAAATATTTTGCCACCAGGATTTTTGACCATTGGGCTTCTGGGTTAGAAAAGAGTCTCCAAACAAGTTTAGCACCCAGCGCTGTGTTTTGTTTGAGTAATTCTTTGATGCCCGCGCCACCTTCCTCCTGCTGTTTTTCACCAAATCCCAGCCTAGGAGAGGGAAGCGATGTTTTTCTTGAGAGCCTTCCCACAGTAATTTCCTTTGAATCCCAACGATGTGCTTCACCAATTTTTTTGGAATTTCCATACACGACATCATATATATGGGGACTGCTACTACCACTGCCTTGAGCAAGGTTATTTTTCCAGCTAAAGTTAGCCATCTACCTTTCTAGCCGCATAACTTGTCATTACATCTTCTTATGGTGTCTTCCCATAGAGAAAACTTTGGGTGACCTGCAAAAAGGGGGATCCCCAGGTACTTCACTGGAAAAATGCCCTTGTTGAAGCCCAGTGTGTTTATAATGTTGCGTTGGAGCCATTTCCCAACGTTGAAGAAAAATATGTTTGGTTTATCAACGTTGACAATTTGACCTGACTCCTTCCCAAATAAATCTATCGCCCCTTTCATCGCCATTGCTTCTTCCAATGAGGCTTCCCCATACAGATTCATGTCATCCATGAAGAGTTGATGTGATAGTGTCGGAAGTGTAGGAGTAAGCCTGATACCTTTCCAAATCTGGCTTCTGCATAGGTGGGATATGTGCCTGCTAAAAGCATCTGCCAAGATTACAAATAAAGAAGGGGATAATGGATTGCCCTGACGAAGCCCCCTTGCACCATTGAAAAAACCACACGGGACACCATTTATAAGCACAAAGTAGCGCGGGGAGGAAATACAACAGAAAACCCATTTGAGCCATTTTTTTGCAAAGCCCATTTTCTCCATGATCTTGATCAAAAAGCGCCATTGAACTCTGTCGTAGGCTTTACTTAGGTCTAACTTAACAATCATGCCTCCCTTTTTAGCAGTTTTCAAAGTGTGTAATGTTTCAAGTGCTATGACTATTCCATCCATAATACTTCGGTTTGGGATGAAGTCGCATTGTTCCTTTGAGATTATGTGTGGTAGCACTTTTTTCAACCTATTCCCCATCACCTTTGATATGACCTTGTATATTGCATTGCACAAAGCTATTGGCTGATAATCCGGAAAGCTCTCACAACCTTCTTTTTTTAGAATGACGGCGATATTTGTATTATTCAAGTCTTTCAGAATGTTTTTCTTGCACCTAGCCTCTTCCACCACGCCAGTTATCTCTGCCCCTATAAAGTCCCAACAAAATTGATAGAAAAGAGAGTTGAAACCGTCCGGCCCGGGAGCTTTTTTCGGTTTCATCTGAAACAAAGCTTCTTTGACTTCTTCCTGAGAAACCCAAGCAATAAGCATTGCATTGACCTCTTCTGACACCACCTTTTCAACATTTTCCAGGATGCTGAGTTCGAGATGCTCTGCCACCCCGCTACCACCTAAAAGGTTCTCAAAATGCTTGATGCCTGCATTCTGTATCTGGGCTTCCTCTAACACCATGACACCATTCGGTTTTCTGATTTGCAAAATCATGTTCCAACTTCTTTTGAGTTTTGTTGTATTGTGGAAGAATTTAGTGTTCAAATCACCTTCCTCCAACCAAGATTCCCATGATTTGGACTTCCAGTAACATTCTTCCCGAGCCAAAATTTCATTGTATTATGAAAGCAAACACTTTTCTGCTTCGAATTCCTTTAGTGTCATACCATCTTTGATGATTTTGTCTCCCAAATTCAACAGTTCAGCTTCCACTCTTTCCTTCTCTTCAAATATATTTTTGAAGACATTTCTATTCCAAACTTTTAATCTTTCTTTCATCCTTGACAGTTTTTTCTGAAAGATAAACATTTTGGTACCAACCACTTGCATTGGTTCTTGCCACTAGGATTTCATCAAATATTTTATGCCTTCATGCCTTAACCACATCTTTTTTAATTTGAATTGGCCCTTCCCTAGAAGTGTGTTGGTGCTTAAATTGAGTTCGATTGGAAAGTGATTTGATATAGCAATTGGCCTTATTGTTGCCTTTGGGGGTATGTCTTCCTACAACCATTCCTCAGAGACTAGGAATCTATCTAACCTTTTAGCTATGTTAGTAAACCCCTTCCTTCTGTTATTCCAGGTGAAATATCCATTTGGAGTTTGTATATCTATCAATTTATTGGTTTCTAAGAAATTACAAAAATCTTTTTGTGATTGTGTTATTTTCCTTACCCCCCCGCTTTTTTCACTAAGGTCTAAAATAGCATTAAAATCCCCTCCAAGGATTATTTTTCCATTAGTCAAAGAAGCAGAGATTTCAGACCATACCTTGGATTTGTCTTCTATTTTTGTAGGGCCGTAAACATTGTAGATTTCAAATTCAACAACAGGTGAATGTTGTTTTACCTGCAGCTTTATCCAATGGTGGTTTGAAAGAAGCTAATCCACCCTGATGTTTCTCAGTTGCCAGAGAATGCCCAAACCATCTGACGCACCTTGTGCATCAACAAAATTTCCATCCCATTTCCTACAATATTTGAGAAAGGAAACTGCTTCTTCCCCTGTCAACTTTATTTCTTGGAGCATAATTATGTCTGAATTTTGAATTTCCAACTGGTGTTTGACCAGTTGTCTTTTGTTAGGGGCATTCAAGCCCCTAACGTTCCAAATGAGGATCCTCATCTCTTTCCAAGGGAGTAGCAGCCTCCCTTGGATCTTGTCATGTACGTTTTTATTGAAGCTTGATTGCTTTTCGCTGCGTCTTCTTCACGCTTTTGTTTGTTATATTTTCTGCCCACTTTTGTTGCAGACACCACCTTGACTAATTGCACAATGTGTCGTTCCTCAATGATGTCAATTTGATCATCCTCATCATGTACTGAATCACACTCAAGGTCTACCTTGTCGGTTTCTTCCTTGAACTGAAACAATTGAATGGCTTTTTGTGCATTTAGATCCTCCAATGGCTCTATTTCGCCTTCTTCAGGAATGTGTGAATCGGTTATAATAGGATCGTTTGGGTTGGCCACCACCAACACCCAATCATTTTTGTTAAGTTCTTGTTCTTCTTTGGCCTTTGCTTTTTCTTCTTTATCTTCTTTGATCCCCTATTTTTCTTTCCAGACTTCCCTGACCGCCTTGGGGAACCTTCTACAATCTTTGGAGTTGTGATTCCTTTTACAACATTTAGAACAGAAGAAGGCGTGCTTTTCAATCTCCACTGATTGGACCCAACTATTTTCTCTGTAGGATAGATTAATCTCTGTTGGAATATCATTGATTGTGAGCAACTTAATCCTTGCATAGATCAGCGACTCACTATTTCGTAGATCAACTTCTACCGTGTGCCCCAACGCATCGCCATTTTTTGTTAAACATCTGCCGAACCAATATTCATAAGGAAGATTATACAGTCGCACCCAAGTTGGTTCGTCAAGAGGATTTCACTTTAAGGGATTAAAATTCTTCACCCACCTTTGGACATATAAATGAGAGTTGCCATACTTCCAATTATCACTTTCCAAAATATTTTCCTGCAATTCTTCATTTTCCAACACTGCTACGAAAAAACCTTTCGGCATGAAGTTGATTATCGGATCAATCTTCCAGTTATTCACCACCCATGCCCCTATTTCCTTTTTTGAAAACTTTTTCCCTAGAAACCACCCAATAACTTCCATTTTTAGAAAAACTTCGGCATTAGGTTCCACAATTTCAGATAAATCAATTTGAATTTTTATAGCAGTAGTGGGTTCAGACTCGTCTTGTTTCTTGTTGACACCATTTTGATTACCAACCAAATTTCCTGCAACTTCCTGGACTACAGTAACCTTCTCCTTCATCGCATCCTTCGTTTATGTATATATATTGTTGTTTACAATCATGTTGATGCTAAAAAATTTAATGATAAAATTACATATATATATATTTGAGTATACATTTATATGAAACATGCTGAGAATTAGATCATTGTAGAATTTAAATGAGTAAATATACATTTGGCTGTAAGTGTTTACTTTATCTGGCTGTAAGTGTTTACAATCATGCTGATGCTGGAAAATTTAATGATAAAATTATATATATATATTTGAGTATACATTTATATGAAACATGTTGAGAATTAGATCATTGTAGAATTTAAATGAGTAAATATACATTTGACTGTAAGTGTTTACTTTATCTGGTTTTAAGTGTTTACAATCATGCTGGAAAAATTGAAAGATAAATTGTTTGTATATAAATATAAATATGTGTGTATATATATATATGTGTATGTAATTATATGAATCATGATGTGAATTAGATGATTGCAGGATTGTAAGGTAAATATTTTACATGGCTGAAGTTGTATTTATTACTTCATTGTAAGTGTAATTCCCTGAAGTGTCTATAAGTATGTATATATTCAAATATTTAATTAAATATATGTATATATTTTTCCGTTTTAAAAAAGATTGTAAGTTACTTTAGTTGTAAATATAGATTTCTATGTATCTATTTATATTTCTATTTATATGTATAGAAAAGAATACAAATACAATAAGTGTGAGAGCAAGACCTAAAACTCAAAAAGAACAAATAAGAAGTTACACATTTGCATTTAATTACCTATAAACCTTGAAATATTAGAGGAATGATTAAACAGTCAAAAGTGAGTTATCAAAACTAGAGTAGAATTTATTTCTTGTGAGAATTTATATTAGGAATATGAAATTTGAGACATTTTATAACATTAGATCTATATATATATATAGAATTAGAATGGAATTCACCTATGCCTATTATGTATTGTGAACCAATTGTGAATTTTATAAAAAGATAAATGCATGTTGAATCATACCCTACTTTATGAAAGTTAGTTTCAATGATGACACTTTTCTCATGAATTATGGGTCATTATACACGTATGGAGAAATTAGGAATTTTCTTCACTTAGTTGATTTTGAGATTTATTTGCATAAGAACGTATACTCATATATATTCATTAGTTTATACATGTATTCTCATACATACATGAGCTATAACTTCTAAATTCCTTTATAGTATTACTCTCTCATTGATAAAACCTCTATGAATCGTTGAGTTTAGTAGTAAACATTCTAGTTATAATTGCATAGGCATGTGTGCATTCTAGCAGGACTATGACTACTTTCATGAAGCTTCACATGATTGGTTATGTTTGTCAATGTACTTGTAGGATATTTGAGAGGTCATTGGAAGTAGAATTGTTTTATTTGCAAATACTTGGGAGCAATTCATGATAGTGTTGGCATTACCTTAATTTCCTATGCAAGGATGATGCATTAGTGAAACTTGAAAATGTTGTAGATTCATGTGACTTGTACAAGAACTTCAATATGTTCCTTGTGATATAGAAATATGTAATGAATGGTCATGTCAATGAGACTATAAGATCATTTCTTGTGAGGCATCATGTAACCTTTGAAACTTTGTAGCTAGTAAGGCTCGGCCGGTGAGGCATTTCATTAAGCAAGTGAGGCACTTTTACGAGTGGTTTTTCATCCCTACGAGGGTTTTCCACTTATGAAATTCTTGTGTTATGGTTTTTTTGTGGATGCATTGATGATACTGTTGTTCCCTTAATTTGCATTACAGTATTTGAATTTATGTGTTATGTACATCTTTGTATAAGCCTTTATGGCTAGATTTGGTAAAGGCACAACCTTGTGTTGATAAACATAGTAACTCATTAATGTATGAAGTTCCTTTGAAATAGTAATGAAGTAATTTATATGTACTAAGTATCTTTAATGAACTTGCCTTTGAGCACGCATGGATATAAATGTTATGCATGTTATCTCCTTTCCCTTACTTGTGATGTGCATTGATCATGGTAATTATTTATTTTGGAATGTGTATGTTTTTTGAGCGTTACACAATGCCCCTTGATACTTCAATTTTCCAAAAAACTTTTGGCATGCCTCAAATTTTCTAGTATAGTCATGTGCATCATTGAAAACCTTAGGCTAGTAGTACCCTGCCCTTAATATCTTATGAGCAGTGGTTTTTGTTGAGAAATTCCCCCCACAAACTCTTTCATGCATCTCCTTCAAGACATGCCTCGCTTGATGCTCATCTAAGCACAACAATAGAACAATGTCCCTATTCTTCCAATAGAGGTCCCCCTTAATGAATACATATTTTGAGGCCTGCAACTTGAGTGTCCTTTTTCTGTTGTCATCAAACCCTTCTGGACATTTCAAATGTTTAAGATTGTACACAATATCAGTGTACCATGATGTGTGCTCAATACTAGCAACCATATTATCTTCATTTCCCACATTGCATACTTGATCAACTTCCAAATTTGTTTCAGCCATCAACTTGGCCAATCCCTGTCCTCTTACAAGGTTAGTGATATGAAACTCAATATCAAACTCTTGGATTCTATTTATCCATCGACACATGCACCATGTTGTTTCACTTTGTACAAATACATCTTTCGCAGCAGCGTTAGGCACATAAGCTATAAATTTTTCTCCTACTAGATATGGTCTAAATTCCTTAACATCTCTCACCAATGAATAAGCTTTTTTCTCCACAATATCATATTTCAATTCTGCATTTTGGAGGGATTTGCTAAAGAAGGAAACTGGCTGCTCATGGCAGCAATAGTGTGATAAGATGTGAATGAAAAGATCTAGAAAGGTTTGCTGAAATCTAGAGATTTCACTACTGGAGCTTCTTTGATTGCTATTTTTATGGATATAAACACATCTATAGCTTCATTTTTTCCAATCAATCTTTGCACCTTTCTTTAGCATCTTTGATATTGGCTTTACTATCTCAGCAAAGTTTGATATGAATCTTCTTACAAAATTGATTTGTCCAAAGAAGGATTGAATAGCCTTAACTGTCTTTGGGATAGGTATCTTATCAATAGCCTCCACTCTTTCAGGATCAATCCTTACTCCTTCCTTAGAAACTATATTCCCAAGTAACTTTCCTTTCATTATTGCAAAAGGACACTTTTTAGGATTGAGGGAGATGCCATATTCCAATGCTTTTAGAAATATTTTTTCAAGGTGAGCCACATGATCCTCCGCCTTCTTGGAATATGTAGTTAAATCATCTTGGAAGACTACCATTATCACATTAATAAGGTTAGCAAAAGAAAAATCCATGGCCCTTTGGAATGTTGCACCAACATTTGTGAGTTTGAATGACATCCTAACATGAACATATGTTCCCCATGGTGTAATGAAAGTTGTCTTGTATTGTTCTAATTCTTTAACTTTCACTTGGTTATAGCCTAAAAATTTGTCCATCATGGATAGTAAATCACAACCTGTGACCCTTTGTAGCATAGCCTCCATGTTTGGAAGTAGGTAATTGTCCTTGAGAGAAGATACATTCAGATTTTGAAAGTCTACACAAAGCCTTATATCTCCATTTTTCTTTCTGATTGGTACTAGATTGGAGACCCAAGATGAATGTCTAATCGGCTTGATAATACCTCCTTCCCTAAGCTTCATAAGCTCTTCATGCATTTTTGGTTCCAAAGTAGGGTTTATGGGTCTCTATTTCTGCCTAAATGGTTTTGCATCTAGCTTCAATGGGATCTCATGTTGGAACATATCTTCTCTATATGCTTTAAGATCCTCATAAGACCATGCAAAAATGTGCTTGTATTTCCTTAATAGTTCAATCAACATTTTTCTGATTGTTGGACTTATCTTATTTCCGATGTATACCCTTTTTGGTGCCAATTCAATCCCTAGGTTGATCTTTTCAACATCTTATTTTTTACTGGTGTTTGTTTCGTGAGAGCACGATCATTTCCATCAAACATTCTTCCTAGTGCCACAAGTCCTTTAGGAAGTTTTTTGGTTTTGAGCTGCACAAATTCTTTTCTAGACACAGTTTGTTTGCCATCTACTTCTTCCACGAATGCATTAAAATCAATCTCCTAGGCTTCATACTAATCAATGCAATGTAGAAACTTGATGAGATAAGTGTCGTCATTGAAAAATTTCCAACTATATATGTTATCAGGGATGGCAGGTTTTGTTTTGAATTCAACTTGAGACACTCCAGCTAGGGTGATATCATCTCTTTTTAGAGCTATATTGGCTAGGAAATTTCCCATCAAGTTCCTAGACCTATCTATCCATTCAATAGAAAAGGCATCAAATAATTCAATTGTGTCCCATACAACATTTCTATATTGTTTTAGCCTTTTGTTTTTTGCAGCATATTTTGATTTGATATGTGAAATGATCAACTTAGAGTCTCCAAGAACAGTTAGAAGTTTTAATTTGTGTTTGGAAGCCATATTTAAACTAATTAGTAGGGCTTCATACTCTACTATATTATTTTTACATTCAAATGTCAACAAGAATGAATACTTGAATGTAGTACCTTTAGGTGAGATAAAAACTACTCCTACTCCATTTCCTTCCTGACTACATGCTCCATCAAAATACATCTTCCATTCTTGGAAACATGCTTATCAATTGGGTTAGTATTCACTAGTTCAGGCTAGGAAGGCTCTATTCTAAAACTCCCTAAATCTACATCACAAAAGTAGTTTAATTGATTTTGAGCAACATAGTCCACAATCTGATTCACCCTTGGCTCTCTATATAGCTTGATCTCTTCACCATTTACTGGTATCATGGCATAGGAAAATTCAAATTGTACATTTCCTCCAACTGCTGCAGTCCATTGCCTTGACAAGAGCATTCCAAAATGAGGGGTGTGTCAATTACAGTTAGTTCAATATATACTTCCTGTGGATAAGCAGCCAACTTCACCTCTACATCTTTCATAATTCCTACCATTGAGACAAGTCTACTATCCATAGCATAGCATTTTCCACCATTTGTGTCCATGCACATGCCAAGTTGTTTCATGACCCCTACTAGCATGATGTTGATAGCAACACCTGAATCTATCATACATTTTCTCACCAACTTGTTATTTATGAGCAGTGTAGTAAAGAATGGATCAATTTGTGGAGGATTCACCAATGCATCTCCAAGAAAAACTTCAGGAACCTTTACTTCCCCCTACTTGTTTTTATTGATCTTAGTGGTATCTTTATTCTTAGAGTTTGTATTTCTATTAGTTCCATTAGATATTAGCTGAATAGCATTGTCCCTATATTCTTTTATTTTCATCATATCTAATAATGGAAAAAATATCTTTACCTAGGACAAGGCCTGTGTGAAGTCAAAAGAGGTACTTTCTATTTTGATTATTTTCTTTTGTTCTAGTGGATCTCCTTTTCTCTCCTCTTTTACTCTTTTTTTTGTTTCATTAGACTTTTTCTTGTCTTTGGGTGACTCCTTATTTTCTTCTTTGGGAGTATGTTTTTGCTCATTTTGGTTTAGTTCCTTGTTTTCCATCCTTCTTAGTTTTTCTTGTGCTACTATTTCTTTCACAAATACTCCTCTTGGAGCACCTCCATATGTGTTTATTGTTTTATTTCTGAGCCTATAGTTACTTTTCACTTGCTCTACTGTAGCAATAGTTAATTATTTTATCTCTTCCTTTGTAGGCCTCCTTATTCTATATTTACTTTACTAAGATGGTGCACAAGGAGGATATGGTTCATAATTGCTTTCATCATAATCAGAAAAGACTTGTTGTTCTGCCATATGAATATTGAATCTTTGGTTATCAACATCATACTCATAGCTTTCTTCTTCTGAAGATGAGTATCCCTGCTCAATTGGATGAAGGGTATGAGAGGTTAAATATATTGTATGATCCTCTCCTTCATTGTCCATTGGTATTTCTTCTTCTTGTATTGATTGAGCTACAACACAATGATTAGGGGAATGTGGCAACTTGCAAACTTGACACCAAGGATTATTGTTAACCATGTATGCTCCCCTCTTCTTCAAGGGATTAGGAGTCTCCTTATTCCTAGGTTTATCAATTATGGGCTTTCCATCCTTCCAGTTTGTGTTGTATGGAATATCATGCAACCTTGGTCTTTCATTTTTGTATGTATTCTCTTGCATGTTCTGAGGATTGTTAAAACTTTGGGGAACCTTGAGATTATCTCTCTTACCAATCATCTCAACAACCTTTCAGTTGTTCTCAATAGTCAATGCCATTTTTTGTGCTTTAATTAGACTTCTAGGGAACCTATTTCTAAGCTCATATCCTATCTTCGAATCAAAGGATTTTAGGTAAATGCTTAAGGTTGCAGGGTCATTTAGTTTGGATCCATGTAGTATCTTATTGTGCAATTTGGAGAACATATGGTTAAAGTAAAAAACTGACTCATTCTGATGCTTCTGGATACTTATCAATTCATGCAAGGAAAACTCAAAGGCACACTGATTCCCATATTGCTCCAAAAGCTGATTTTGGAAGTCTGATATAGAATTAATTGTAGCATCAAGCAAAGCATTAAACCAATCCCTTTCCTCTTTAGTTAATGACATCATGAATAACCTCATATTCACATCCTCATGCTCCATACAATATCTTGAACAAAGGCATTAAAATTTCTGATATGTTCTTTAGCTAATATCACATTATTCCTAGTGAACTTGGGAACCATATTTCTCCAATTACTATCCATAGGGTATGTGTACAATTGACCCTATTAGATCAAATAGTCTGCATGGGTTTGTAGGATTTTGTGGAGGCAAGTTCAAGGGTGGTGGATTAGTGCAGTATTGGTACCCATATTGAGGTTGATGATAGGAATTTTGTTGGATGTGTTGTTGGGGGTACATATTTTTATGGGGCACATGTTGCTGATGTTGTGGGGGTATTGATGACCTAGAAGTGGATTGTGTTGGGGAGCATTGGTAGCATTTGGATTTTGGGATATCTGAGATGGCATATTATGCTGAAAATGCTATCTTTGGTTTACATTTTGTGGTGCTTTTGTGTTCTGAGATGCCCCTTGTGAATTGATATTACCACCCTGTTTATGTGGAGGAACATACTTTGGTGGTTTTGATGTATTAATACTTAGTTGAGACAATTGCTGACTCAACTCTATGTTTCTTTTTATCATCCATTGTCTTCTTTCAAGCTCCTATTCCTGCCACTGCATTTCTAATTCTTGATTAGTCATGTGCTCAAAATATTCGGCAGGAGTTGATTTATCCATGAGCCCACATTGGTTTCCTTCTTCTTGTCTATGGGCCATTTCATGATCATACTCCCCCTACCTCTATCTCCGTTCATCATCTCTTTGGACATGGAACTCCTACATATTTTCTTAGTCCATTTCAAAATGATAAATGGGACGATCACTGTTTCCTTGTTCAAATGGAGTGTGGGGTTCTCCACATGGATCATTGTTGTGACCTTCCGACTCATGCAATGTGTTGGAGCTATTGTGTACATTGAAGACTTGTTTTGTTGAGTTTCCTTCATTTATAACATCTGCTTGGCTAGATGTCACTTTAGACTTGTTCTTGTTTGTGTTTTTTTTTGTGGGAGGAAATCCATGTTTATCAGTCCATCTCCCATTGTTCTTCTTGGGACTATCCTAGTATAAGGATCTTATTCCGTTCATATTAGATGATATAATGTATCTTTGATGTTTGTCGTCTATCCTTTTTGATCCAATGCTTACTTTATCTGTCATAAGATTTCTTTAGAGTCGCCACCTACTTTCTAAAAGCAGAAAAATGCTTGAGTTTGTTCCTAGTGGAGTTTTCTAACTCTGGAGTGACTCTATGATGGAAGGCTTAGGTTCAGAATTGGGTCCCCAATAGAGTCTCCATTTTGTTAGGTCTCAAAAGCACTAGTTAAAAAACCTCAAGAGGTTTCAAAGCTCTTGGTGTGTTTTAGGCTAACGAAGAAGGCCAATTGGTGTATTTGAACCTTCTTCTCTTCAGGCTCTGCCAGACAAAGGCAGGTATACCTATGTAAATGAAGCAAACTTAAACTATATGTTTCCTATTTGAGCAATCTATCCACAATGGCAATTGGGAGTGGAGAGATGCAAGCCTAATTTTTTATAAATTGTATAAGCAATATCAAGGTGAAGTTTTATTAATATTTTCAGTCAATAGATGTAAGGTTTTGAAAACAAATTTGATTAAGTTAAGTGATGAAATGGGAAAGACCAGTGCCTTATTGGGTAGATGGATTCAAATGAAAATCTAGGATAAGTGACTTATATTGGCTATAACTCAAATTGTTTGGCACACTTATGTTGGTTTATATCTTGTATAAATGTGTAGGGAAGTGATTGAAAAACTCTACTTATTGATCCAACTCACACAATCAGGTTACTTATGATTTGTCAAAAGGATTTTAATCCTTCCTTGAAAGAACCAATTGAATAAATCACACAGGAACAACAGATAGTACCAAATTGGAGACAGAATGGCAATCCTAATTATATGGTTCTTCTTGCCAGTCCAAATAACATTTCTAGATTACTGTGATTAACTAGAAGGTTTTTAATTCTTTTAAAGAAACCAATTAATCACATCACACAAGAACAACAAATGTGCCTCGATAAATTGAATATATCCTTGATACACCAATTTAAATAACAAGGAAATGTTAAATCAAAGACAACCAAATAATTGTATATTTTCAACAAACAATTGATACCAATATGAAGCCACAAAATCAAAGATTTTTCATTGATTTCCTCAAAATTATGCTTGCAACATAGTCTTTCGAAATGTAAACATTATGGAATTCTTCTGCTATCTATCTATTCCCTATTCACTTTCTACTACCTTCTTATCACTATGTATTTGACTTATATATCAAAAGTTTGAAGAGGATGCACCCCTTCGTGAATGCCTTTTTTAAACTAACAACAACTTACAATAATTAAACATAAAAATTTGGGCTCTAGCAAGCCAAAGATGGATTCTAGTAATATGATCTAAATAATCTTGTCTTAAGTGAGTCTCGACATCTTCTGTGGTGTTTCTCACAACGATCTCCATGGTTACCATTTTCTCCAAGTGCTTGAATGACTCATCTAGTGTTGATTCTTCACTTTTGGCTACTTTCAAGGCTTTATGCAATATCATCTTGCATTCTCTTGTCCACTCATCCTGATCCTTTCGTTGCCAATCCTGAAAATTCTTCTTGCTTATTTTTCTTTCAATCAAAGAATATCTATACAATGTACATCCGCGCGGTCATTAATGTCCAGCTCTGAACACGAATATAGCAGGTTTTTTTAATTTACCAATGTCAGATCGAATGATTATATCAGTGAGACTTGTTCAAACTCTAGCTAATCTATGTTTTTGAATTTTAATTAGATAGAGGGTATTCTTTCGATCATCTTTCATGGTCAGGAAGATCAAATAATCTTCCTACCAATGTTGAATAATTGGCCTTTCATTTGTTTTTTAATCCATATCACTTTCGGGAAGAGATTTGTGAATTCATCTAGATATCAAATTTGTTGCTAAGTGTCAATCCGACGAATTTTGATCCACTCATATTACCATCCGCATGAGAATAGGCATCGTTAAGGGATTTGAAAGTTACTCGGATGTGATTAGTCTCCCCGACATGTTCCTCTTCCTTTAGATGAATTGGCAAGACTCTTGTCGAGGTTACTTTCATTGGTGCAACATATGAAGTCGGGAGGAAAAGAACTCACTCCGATAATATAAGTCTCCCCAATGTGTTTCCATTTGTCTTATCGTTGAGACAAAATGAATTTCTTACCGATGAGGGTCTATCAGCATGACATGCATGCTCGAGATGACTTGAGGATCTTACTCTAATAGTATTGTTCTTGCCAATAACCTTTTCATTGGTGGGACGATAGGCCTTGTCTTCTCGAATATGTATCCTTGAAAGATGTTGATCGTTGTGATACAATTGACCTTTTTCCAATATGCAAGAAATGCTCAAATTGAGAGGTGACTTATGGATCAAAGAGACATGTACCTAGTCCTATCGACATGAACCGTTTGTTTAGATGCTCTTAGTCAATGACAACCAGAGGGATTTTTAGTGTGTCAAAAGGTCAAGTCTAATGGGATCATTGGTGAATATGGCATGTGAAATGGATTATAACAATTTGTGTTGTTCTTTGCACTCAAAATGTGGCGACCTTGTGGGGTTCATGATTGTAGGCTATTAAAAGTGTGAATTTTTTTTACAGTCCCAACACACTGCATCCGATAATCTAACACTTTAAAGCTCACAATGTTCTACACAAATTCAAACTACCACACACACATTTACACACTCTTCCACACACTTCCACATACCCATCTCACATCAACTCATCTTTCATTTATACCATCCTCAACTTGAAAAACATCTTCAAGTCAGCTACATGTGCCTTTCATTTTAAAAATTAAAAGTAGGTCAACACTAAGCATTCCCACAGTGGATAGGAATGAAAGTGGACCAACAAAAAAATTTAATTGGTACCCAAAGTAACTCACATGCCATGCTACACCTTTATTAATGTTTAAACATCTTTGAATGTAGTGTAAACACTAGGTCGGTCATTACCCATGAAAAAACATTTAAAATTTGAGTACACACTTCATTTGAACAATCCAACTTTCAAACAACAAGATTTACCTAAAAATGATCCAAGAATATAATGGAAACCAAAAAAATCCTTTGCAACAAATATCACCTGAAGATTATAAACATTTTTTTTACCCAGACAACACTGCCAGACACTGCAATACATTGTAGCTCAGAAGACCTTCTTCTGATATAGAAAACCATGAATTATCTCAACACAAAAAGAGAAAAAATAATCAACTCTCCTTCAGAACCGCAAGTTTTGAAGCCAATCTACTGAGAAACGTGGATCAAGAACATTTCTCCCAAAAACTTTTGTACAAAACACTACAACTCCAATTCATACACTAATGAATATATATTTCACTGTACCTCAATCCAGAAGCCCAAATCATGGATATAACCCCTCTGAACACCTCTAACCAACATATCCAAACCACAAAAGTAGATCTTCAACCTAGAATACATACAAATAAAAAACAAAATACTTTTGTAACACTAAACACGACTGCAACATCCTATTTCCTCTATCTATCAATTTTCTCAATATCCTCAACATCCTCATTACTACCATAATCATAGCCAGGATCTTATCAAATCAACAATATCTTTCTGACACTACTTGATCATGATTAATGACAACATAGACATGTTGACATCAATGACAACACCTTCATACTTGCAACATCGTCTTCAATTGATGAGAATAATCTAGGGGAAGATGCTCCCAAACACCCCTATGCTTTGAAGCCCATTTAGTAAGGTAATTCATGACACTATTCCACTCCCTTGGGATGTGGAAAAAGGACACAATATCCAAATAATTTCTTAGCCTAAGAATTTATCGAGCCACCAAATCCAATTTCCAATTCACTCACTCCAAATTTTGTGTATTCAACATATTAACCAAGATCATAGAATGAGATTCACACAAAACTTTTGTGCCACCATAGGGCATAACTCTTCAAACCATTCTCGTATAAACCCAATCTCTACATCACCTCCACCTCCCTAGGTTCAATGGGGGTAACTACCTCACACTTAGCCTAGATAGTCTCTTAAATCATGGTGATAAACCTTTGCTAGATTTGTTAAATTATCAAGATTTGATCCTGAAATATCCTTTGGTTCCTTTCTAGCTAGGTTTTCCAAAGGATGCAAGAGGTCCCAATACTCAAGGCCAACTAAAGAAAGAAAATCTTGGCAGGCGGTCTCCCAAAAATCCTCCAAAACTCAACTAGAGATGAAGCATGCATGAAATCTTGTTTCCAAACCTCCAACCATTAGTGCCAAATGAACCAAGAAAAATAGCACTAAAAGAATAAATGTGAAGAAATTTCCTCACTACTCCCATAAAGAACATAGATAGATGATCCCTGAAACCCCCAGTTTTGAAGATTCTCCTAGGTGAGCCAAAGAAAGAAGTTGTATTTAGGCCAAGAAAAAACATTCCAAGAATTCTTCCACGAAAGGACCTCCTCCCCCTATATTTCTGCCAACCCAAAACCTAATACCCAGCTACCACCGTGTACACCTTGTAGCATCATAAATTGTCACCCTTGATAATTTCACACTATGTTTTGCTCCCCCTAAATTATTGAGCCTAATTGGGTCCCTTATTTTCTAAATTATGCATTCTATAAGCCCATTTGTACCAGAATCACCAAAAAAATGAAAGGGGGGCGAATCATTTGTCACATAATTAAACTTTTAATTCAATCACTGAAACTAATTCTTAATACTACTTAAATGATTAATCATCAAATGCCAAAGTAGAAACTTAAATCCAACACACAAACACAATAACACTAGATTCACGTGGAAAACCCAATAAGGGAAAAACCATGGTGAGGATCAACTCACACTATAGAGAATATCAAAACCAATTACAAGAGGTTCACTGCTTGAAAGTAAGCCTCACTACCAAAACAAGGATTCACTATTCAAAGCAATATTCACTGTCCAACAAGGCTAACAACTTGGAGGGCTCACTGCCACAAAGATACAAAGAAGACAAAGAATACTTTTTACATCGATACTACAATCTCAATGCAACAAAGGATTCCACCACAATCACTCATAGACATGCATAAATGATAGAGTTCACCTTCTACTCATTGCATCTAGAAACTCAACATTAAGCTTTGCACTAATCTACCACACTCGCATCACACAAACTCACTAAATAACATCAATGTCGCATCTATTTGTACTTTCTCTTTTCACTTATCACTCTTCTTCTTCGCTCTTGTATATCCTTCACCACTAACTCATCATGTATTTATATTCATCTTCAACTTTGAAACATATCCAAAGTCAGCCATCCAAATTCAAATTTAAATTAGGTCAGTGCCAAAACATCCTAGGGTGGAATTAGAATGAAGGTGACCCAAACACACACTTAATAAGGACCCAAATAGATCCAACATGCTTCATCAACCTTGAAAGTATTATTTCACACAAGGTCGGCCAAACCAGTGTAAAAAACATAGAACCATTAAGCACAAATATTTCAAGTGTCAAAATTATCTTCAATAGAATCAAGACAACTCAACTCTAGAACTGCAAGTCATAAGACTTCATCAAAGAGAAATACCGACCAACAACATTTCTCCCAGACCTCAACTAGAAACACAAAAAACCACAGTTCACAACTGGTGAACACAACTTGCATTGTACAATGAATCAACAACCAAAAATATGGATAAAGTATCTTATAACAACCATGAACAACATGTCTGAACCATACAAACATAGGAGCAAATCTGGACCAAAACCCGAAGCAACCATTGAACACTTGTAATATGTCTTCATTATAATTTTCTCAATATCCTTGACATATACAACCAACAACAACCAGATGATCAGTTGACATCAATGAAAAAACCTTCAATTTTCCCATTCTTGCAATAATCTCCCCCTTTTTCATTGATGGCAACACATGATGTGAAAAACCATCAAAGAAACCATACTAGCTTTGAATACACTTCTCAAAAAATTTCTTTTTGTTTCTCCCCTTTAGTAGATAATCTCATATGCTTCCTCTCCTTTTTCACATGCTTCCTCTCCCCCTTTGACATCAATGGAAAAGGAAAAAGATATTTTACATTGATTTCTCCTTTGACATGAAAACAAAATACTCAGAATGCCTGATACGATACCTACTCCCCCTAAGAGGTAGCCACCAAAACATTAGTCAAGAAGAAAGATAGATCCATAGATCCACCAGAATGATGCATCTCCATATACATCTAGTTCAAGAAAGGAGGGAAAATGACCCCTAACTTCTCACAGAGATACTCAAAAGTATCTTTTGGAAGAGCCTTTGTGAAAATATCAACAATCTTATCCTTCGTTGAAACATACTCAAGATTTACTTCATTCTCCATGAACTTCTCTCTCAAGAAATGATACCTAATAGTTATATGCTTCATCCTCAAGTGCATCACAAGATTCTTTGAAATGTTAATTGCACTTGTATTATCACATAAAATAGAAATATGATCATCATTGTGATGTCTTTTAATGTTTGTTTCATCCATTGAACTTGTCTACAGAAAGATGCAACAACAATATACTCAGCTTCAATAATAGACAAGGAGACATAATGTTGCTTTTTGCTCAACCATGCCACCAATATACATCCAAGAAAGAATGCACCACCACTTGTACTTTTTTTGTCATCTACACATCCAACCCAATCTACATTTGTATAGACACTAAGCGTAAAGTTAGTATCTTTAGGATACCATAAACCATAATTTGGAGTTCCATTCAAATATCTAAAAATTCTTTTAACAACAACAATATGTGTCTCCTTGTCTATTGTTGAAAATTCTTTTAACAACAATATCTAAAAATTATTTTAACAACAATATACTCAGCTTCAACAATATACAAGGAGACATAATCTTGCTTTTTTCTCAACTATTCCACCAATTTACATCCAAGAAATAATGCACCACCACTTGTACTTTTTCTATCATCTACACATCCAACCCAGTCTACATTTGTATAGGCACTAAGCATAAAGTTAGTATATTTAGGATACCATAAACCATAATCTGGAGTTCCATTCAAATATCTGAAAATTATTTTAATAGCAACAACATGTGTTTCCTTAGGATCTTCTTGAAATCTAGCCACAAGATAGACATCATGCATAATATTTGGTCTAGTAGCAGTCAAATACAATAGTTCGCCAATCATAGATCTATACTTGCTCTGATCAACCTTAGGTGAATAATCATCTTTACCCAATTTGAAACTAGTCACCATAGGAGTACATACTGGTTTGGAACCATCCATCCCAAACTTCTTCAACATCTCTCACATACTTAGACTGTGAAATAAAATTTCCTTTCTCGGTTTGATTAATCTATGGACCAAGAAAGAAATTCATCTATCCAAACATAGACATTTCAAATTATTTTTGCATCTCTTCCACAAACATCTTGTACATATTTTCATTTCTTCCAAAGACAATGTCATCAACATACACAACCACAATCAAATTTTTTTCAATTTTAATCTTAAAATACAAATACTATCTGTCATACCTTTGTTGAAACCTTGTTGAATCAAATACCTATCTAACCTCACATACCAAGCTCTAAGAGCTTGCTTCAATCCATATAAATCTTTCTTCAATCTACACACCATATCCGATTGATCTGTCAATTGAAATCCTTCTGGTTGTTCCATGTAGACTTCTTCTAGCTCACCATTCAAAAATGTTGAATTGACATCCATTTGATAGACCTTAAAGTCTTTATGAGTAGAAAATTCTAAGAACATCCTTATAGCTTCCATTCTTTCTACCAAAGAAAATTTTTCCTAAACATATATGCTTTATATTTGTGAGTAACCTTTACACACAATCCTTGATTTGCTTCTAACCACTTCTCTATTCTCATTCAACTTATTTCTGAATACCCACTTTGATCCAATGATGTTTTTATCTGTCAGTATTGGGACCAATTCCCAAGTTTGATTCTTCTCAATTTGCATAAGTTCTTCTTTCATAGCTTCCATCCAATGTTCATCTTTACAAGCTTCACTTACAGTCTTTGGTTCAATCTCAGAAAGTACACAAAAAATCACTTCAACAAAAGCTTTGCTTCTAGTTAATACACCTTTTGTCTTGTCACCATTAATCCAAATTTATGAATGATTCTTTTGTACATATCTAGGTGTCTTAGGGGACACCACCAGAGCTTCTTATTCTCTTTCATTCTATTCATCCTGCTTCTCTTACTTGTCATTTTCCTATCCTTCCATAATTTCTTCTATTCTTACACAATCAGGTTCATCAAATACATATCCATCAATGTCAATAGAATTCTTCATTGTCTCATCAACCTTGAAATTTTAACTCTCTACAATCTTTCTTAGTCTTGTATTGAAATATCTGTATGCCTTGCTTTTAGTAGAATATCCAAGAAAAAATCCTTCATCACTTCTTGCATCAAACTTTCCTAAAGTTTCTTCATCTCTTCTAATATAACATTTGCTTCCAAATACCTTGAAATACTTAATAGTAGGAATTATTTCATGCCATAGCTCATTTTGTACTATTTTCTCTTTCTTGAATTTGATTGAATGAATAAACAATAGTATGAATAGCTTCTTTCTAGTAGACTTCTGGTAAACTAGCTTTAGTAATCATTGATCTAGCAACCTCTTGAATTGTTTTGTTTTTCCTTTCAACAACTCCATTTTTTTGAGGAGTTCTTGGAGAAAATAACTATCTCTTTATTCCATGTACTTCACAAAACATATTAAACTCATGGGAAGTGAATTCTCCACCTCTTTTAGACCTTAAGCATTTTATCTTCAAGTTTACTTTATTTTCAACCATAGATTTGAATGTCTTGAATCTATCTAATGCATCTGATTTCTCTCTAATAAATGTAACCCATGTATATCTAGAATAATCATCAATTAAAATCATAAAGTACCTTTCACCAAGTATACTTCTCACTCTTGTAGGACCATAGAGATCTATATGAACTAAATATAGTAGTCCGATAGTAGACTGTTCCTTTGATCTATAATTATTTCTTTCTTTCTTTCCAAACTAAAAATTCCTACAAATAGAATTAATAGGCTTTGTAATTCTTAGTATATATCTCACGGCCTAAATAGAACTAATCCTCGCCAAGTTATCAAAATTTATATGACACATTCTTCGATGCCATATAACCAACTGTCATTAATCTGAGTCATAAAGCATCATGCATCAACACCCTTAATTTGATAGATGTTTCCTTCAGATTTCTTTTTGGAAACAATCAATGTTTCAAATCCTTTCTGGATCTCACATCTCTCATCCTTAAACACAATATCATATCCCTTACTACACATCTGACCAACACTCAAAATATTATGCCTTAAACCCTTAACATAGTAGACACTGTCAGTATGATGCTTTCCATCAAAACTTACTAAACCTATCCCACATATTTTAGCACCAGTATCATCTCCAAACATAACCAAACCTCCATAATATTTTTCAAGCTTAAAAAACTTACTTTTATCCCTAGTCATGTGATGTGAAAAACCACTATCAACTACCCAATAGTTCTTCTTTTTTTAGCATGTAGGGTAGAGATAAATATACCTTCATTTTTCTCCTTCGAAGGGATTTCCTTTACCTATTTTTCAGAATTAGCAAAAGTAGGTTCATCCTTAATTGCCAAGAACAAGCATTCATTTTCATCATGATCTTCATATTCTAAATCCTCATTAGATATACTAGCATTCTCATTCACATAATATACTATGTTAATCTTCTTACCTTTATTTTCTTTCTCATATCTTTGTTTATTCCTTTTAGCTCTTTCCGAACACTTTGTAGCATAATGTCCTATTTCTCCAAAACTAAAGAATTTAAATGGAAAATTACCTTCATACTTTCTGGATCCTTTTGATCCAGATCTTCAAATTTTGTAGCCTTAAAAGTAGTCCCTGATTTGCATCCATTCCTTAGATTCAGCTTCCTCATCTCATAAGATGTCAAAAATCCCAACAATAGATCCATAGTATAGGTCTTATAATCTATAGTCTACTCAATAGCACACACCCTCTCATTGCAAGCATCAAGAAGAGTTATAAGAATCTTCTTTACGATCCTAGTTTCATCTATAGTAGCACCAAGTCCTTGCATTCTGGCCACTATCTCATCCAATCTCTATACATAAGCTTTAACATTCTCATCTTCAAACATATGTAGAAGATCAAACTACGTCTCCAAATTTTGTAATTTCACCTCTTTGATTCTTTCATCACCATCATGTGCTCTTTCCAAGGCATCCCAGACTTCCTTAGCAGTTTTCAAATTCTAGACCTTAATCAACTCGGAATGTACTAGACTATTCTTCAAGATGTATTTCACCTTATTGTTTGCTTCATGTACTTTGATCTTATCAGGCGTACTCAAACCATTAGCAAGAGGAGTGTAAGGATTCTTGTAATCTTTCTCCACATCATATTTGCAATACTCCAGATATTCTTCCATTAATACTTTCTAGATAGCATAATTAGTTCCATCGAAACTTGAATAATCATAAACCATTTTTCTAGCCATCCCAGACCTTCCTCAAGTGGTTAAGCGCTCTTCACCAAGGAAGAAAAATCTGATACCAATTGTTGAATAAGACAATTGAGAGGGGGGTGAATCAGTTGTCATAGAATTAAACTTTTAATTTAATCATCAAAACTAATTCTTAATACTACTTAAATGATTAATCATCAAATGCCAAAGTAGAAACTTAAACCCAACACACAAACACAATAACACTAGATTTATGTGTAAAACCCAATAAGGGAAAAATCACAATGAGGATTAACTCACACTATAGAGAATATCAAAACCGATTACAAGAGGCTCACTGCTTGAAAGTAAGGCTCACTACCAAAACAAGGACTCACTGTCCAACATGGCTAACAACCCAGAGGGCTCACTACCACAAAGATACAAAGAAGACAAATAAGACTTGTTATAGATCTAGAATACAATCTCAATGCAACAAAGGATTCCACCACAATCACTCACAAACATGCATAAATGATAGAATTCACCTTCTACTCACTACATCCAGAAACAAAACATTAAGCTTCACACTGATCCGCCACACACACTCACTGAATAACATCAATGTCACATGTATCTGCACTTTCTCTTTACACTTATCACTCTTCTTCTTTGCTCTTGTATATCCTTCACCACTAACTCATCATGTATTTATACTGGTCTTCAACTTTGAAACATATCTAAAGTTAGGCATCCAAATTCAAATTAAAATTAGGTCGACACCAAAACATCTTAGGGTGGAATTAGAATGAGGGTGACCCAAACACACAATTCATAAGGACCCAAATAGATCCAACATGCTTCATCAACCTCAAAAGTAGTATTTCACACAAGGTAAACCAAACCAATGTAAAACACATAGAACCATTAAGCATGAATCTTCCAGATGCCAAAATTATCTTCAATAGAATCAAAGAAACTCAACTCTAGAGCTGCAAGCCATAATACTTCATCAAAGAGAAATCCAAGCCAACAACATTTCTCTTGGACCTCAACCAGAAACACATAAAACCACAGTTCACAACTACTGAACACAACTTGCATTGTACAATGAATCAACAAGAACTACACAGACCAAAACCCAGAGCAACCACTGAACACCTACAACATATCTTCATTACAATTTTCTTAATATCCTTGACATATACAACCAACAATAACCAGTTGATAACCAGTTGATTAGTTGAGATCAATGACAAAATATTCAATCTTCCCATTCTTGCAACATACATTGTCACCCTTGATAATTTCACACTATGTTTTACTCCCCCTAAATTATTAAGCCTAATTGGATCCCTAATTTCCTAAATTATGCATTCTATAAGCCCATTTGTACCACTTTTGGAGAAATTTAAAGCGTTGAACAAATGCATCCAACTATTATTTTACCCCTGATACTTAATGTTTTGGAGGATAGGGCCAAGACCCATTTTCCCTAGAGTGTATGGGTCCACCTATTCTATCAGGGACCTATTTTTCATTTGTAAAAGTCAACATTCTAACATTCAAAATTCAAATTACAAATGTCAGCTATCATGATTTAATTCTCGGGAAATCAGAGAAATGCCTATAAATACTTAGTTATTGCATCATTTGAAATAAAAGAAAAGAAAAGAGAACGGGAAAATTATTGGAAAAATTATGATCAAGAGCTCTATAAAGCAATTCAAGAGCAACATTTCAAAGATTTATTGTAGCAATTCAAGATCCTAACATCATGTTAAATTCTATGTGAGTTCATCTATGTTCATGTTATCATTATTTTGTGAAGGATAACACTTTTATAGGTCTCCAAAGCATTCAAGAAAATAAAGAAAGAAAAATATAAGACCTTGACGTGATGTGCATGACTTCAATTCTTCAAGGAAGTAATTGAAGGGTGGTGAGTTGTAGCACTTTGTGATTTCATCATTCCTTTCCTACCCATTATCATTTTATCATTGACATTTCCATTGTGGAATTTGAAACACTTACACAGGGTTTGATTGAGCCAAGCCCCTAAATAGAACATCTCTTCTCTTTGTGAATGTGTAGATCTTAGGTTTGAAGAGGATTTAAGGATATTGAAGACAAATTTTTCATTGTATTTGAAACTCTACATCTTATCAACTCATAGAGACTCACCTACAAAATTATCAGATAATGTTTTTCCAATTCTGCATCTAGAAATTAGGAGCTCAAATTTTTCATTAGAGGATCCCAAAAGAAAAGTAGAAAAGGCCTATGAGGACCCATAAACCCTTGGCGAATCATTCCTCCTATGCGTATTGAAACCAATTTTTCTAGACAAGTACACAGTCCTTTGCACTTCCCAAATCTACTTGTAAGTTATTGTTTCAGCCTTTACATTGTCAACATCTTGCATTTTTCATATTAGACCATATAGTCTAATTAGGTTAATCATTACAAATCAATTCCAAATTATCCTAATCATTAATAGGATGGAGATTTAGGTCATATTGGCTCACCTTCATGGTTGAAAGTCAATCTACTCACCTTGCAAATCTCCATCTTAATGAAACATAGAAAAATACCCCACACCCCTAACCATGTGAATCCTAAGTTTACATAGTAGACCTAGGGTTCCTATTTTTCTTTGTTTAATTTTGGTGAACCTGACCTACTAACATTACATACCTTCTAAAAATTCATCCTAGATCTAAGTTTTGTATTACATTGTTTTGCATCTTTCATTTAGGGTTTCACTTTTGCATCATAAAAAGAAAAATAAATAAAAAAATTGCATATTATTTTGCATCATAGGTTGCATTAGGATTCATTTCAATCATTTAGATCAAATCTACATTAAGAATTTCATTCATAGTTTCTATTTAAATTCTTGCACATTAACATTTGCATCATATTGTCTTCATTTGAGAAAATTCTACAAAATTCTTAGTTGCAAACCTATTTGCACACAGAAGAAGAAAATTTAGATAGAATAATAAACATTTAACTTTTGAATTTTTACAACCCTTATCAAGGACTCAGATGCTCTTGGGTGCCTCTATCCTTGTACACTTTCATTAACAAGCTTTTTCACACTTTTGTGTCTTTGTATATTCAGTATGTTTGTGCTTGTAGAACTCTGTTTTGACATTGTTACCTGTATTTATTTAGGCATCTTTCATTTAGCTCAAAAAGTGATAAAAAGTGAAAAATTACATTTATTCATAATAGCATCAAAATGATCATTTTAAGATTTAGGCATCTTAAAATCAGTCAATTTGCGCATTTTAGATTAGAAACTTGCATTAAAAATTATTATTTATTGTTCACATATTGTCACACACTTGCATTGGCATAAATTAGGAAAATTTTGGAAAGTTATTTACTATTCAAATTATTTGCAACCAGATCCAAAATCCTTAAGTAGAGTCACACACAGTCAAAATTTGAATTTCTTAAAAACCATACTAGGACATAGATTCCCTTGGGCACCTCTATCCTCCTATTGTTGACTAAACCAAATTTTGCACATGCCTATACTATGATATCCTCTATCTTTTTTTACTGTTTGATTCCTATTTTTGACTATTTTGTTGTGTTTGTTTGTTATTTTAGTATTCATCTTGGGTACACTTAGTTTTTTGAAACTCGCATGAGCTTCACGACTTGGTGTCCTATTGCCAATACTTCCACAAGACCTAGTTCTAGAATTATGGCATCCCACGTTATTGTTACATCCATTGTGGATCCTAAGTCTTCCAACTCTTTCATACATAGTGTTGTCAATACTCGACCCATTTTGGACTCTATCCCCGATGCTACCATTACCAATGACAACCTTACAATCACCCATTTTTACAAATTTTGAGACTATGGTTGCCTATGTTCCCGAAGACAAACTAAAAAAATTGGACAAGGATTTAGAAAGACTTCAAGACTTTGTGAGCACTGAATAATTTTCTAGTACAATATTCCCTATAATAGATAACATGAGGAAACTGATTAATAATGATCAAGGATTAGAGGTTTTGTATAGCCTAGCCCATATAGTTGATGCTAATGTACCTACAATGGCTAGTTATGCTTGAGCTTTTGGATACACTCAAATTTAGGGAGGATGTCAAGTATCCCTCCCTACAACTATAGCCTCTAGCCCTACATACACAAATCCAACTATTGCTTCAATGATGCAATAAAGCAATGGTATAATCCAACATTAGGCCTTTACACTAGAAATCCTTATGATTTTGGATCTTTACATGCCACACCTCAAGTTTCATCCCCTCTCATAAATTTGCAACATAGTAGCCCACCAAGAACATACACACTTCCACCAAATTCACCACATTCTCAAAACATATCAACCAATGATTCTATCATTAACCAAAATTTTCAAAACGTAACCTCACTCCAAGAAAAAATCTCAACCTTGAACCAAAACCAAAATGGACAACCATCACAATATATTAAAAGGATCCCATTGTCACTTGAACTATTAAAAACACCAATGCCACAAAACATAGAGATACCCTGGTTTGACAAGTCTAATGGTAAAGGAGACCCTAACAATCATATATCAGCATATACCACCTTGTGTAGTGACTTCATTTTTTAGGATAAACTCCTGGTTAAATTTTTTCATAGGTCATTGAAATACATGGCTTTGGAATGGTTTTGTTCACTGTCGAATAACTCAATACAGTCATTTAATGAAATTTTTGATCTATTCCTCCATCCTTTCCAAGTAAACATTCATTCTAAGATTACCTTAACTAATTTAATGTGATGCAAACAAAATAAAAATGAAAATTCCACGGATTTTATAGGTCACTATCAATTCCTTTATTCACAAATCAATCTTACTCTTCCCGATGCAAATTTCAAAGAGTCTTCATTAAAAACTTGCAACCTAACATAAGGGACAAAATCTTATTGATGAAATATCCATACTTTAAACACTTGTGTATGACATGTCATGATTATCAAAATTTGGTTTGTCAGTATGAAGAGATATTTTCATTGAATCCTATTGAGAAATTTTAATTTGTGCCTCAAAACAACTATCAACCATTCAAGAAGCAAATTTTTTTTTTTGTCAAGTTGCATACACCTCAAATAACCAACCACATTGAACCTCAAGTTTCTGCCATAAGTTCAACCTTGTACCAATTTAGATCAAAAGATAAACAATTTACCCAGTTATCTGACACCCTCTATTTGATCATGTTATAAATTTTGAATAATAACTTGATTCAATTGTCTCCCATTAGATCTATGGACACGACTACACCTATACCACCAAGTTACAATCCAAATTATTTTTGTCAATATCATATCACAAGTGGACATGATACAGAATGATGCATGCATCTTAAACATCAAGTTCAAGACCTCATCGATTCTAATCACATGGAGGTGGGTGGTGTTACTAATCAAGGGAATAAGTCTATTGCCTTGCCTAACCAAAACTTGCAATTTTCTACCAATCCAATGCCAAACCATTCATCCAAATTTGTACGAGCTTGTGATGTTAAGAATGATGAGATGAATATTGAGAATACTAATTATATGAGTGATGATATGAATGATGATGACAATGATGATGACAATGAGAATGAAGTAGATAGCATGGTTGCTTTAATATATGTTCAACCTCGTAAGGGCCAAACCACTATGTTACCCAATATTGCTTTCACCCATTGTGATGCACCTAGACATGCACCTGATGGTCCTCTCTATATAGTTAAATTTATCAATGACACACCTATACAAGGAATACTCATTGATCATGTGTGTGTAGAGAATTTTATCATTGAGGAGTTCTTGTTTGTGCATGATATTTATCAAGATTATTATGAACAATCAAAAGCATGGTTGAAAAATCATGATGGTTTTGCTCTCCCTACAATAGGTTTGATCACTCTTCCTCTTAAAATTGGACCAAAAAAACTAGATGCATCATTCTCTATCATCCCAACATTCTACCAATTTTGTGTGAAGTTAGGCTACCCATGGTTATTCTCCATGAATGTCGTCCTGTCAATTATTCACAAGTGCATAAAGTTCCCATTTGAAAGTGAGATATTTACAATGCATCATAGTGGATTTAATCCTTTGTCCTCCCATGGAAAATTTTCATTAGATGTCTTTTAGCCTCAACTTATGGAATCTATTAAACCTTATGATGACTTATTTTTCCAATCATACCAAAAGTTTAAGGAAAAATGCATAATTGAGTTATCTCTTACCAATATGCCTAAAAATGATAAAACAATGGTTGTTCCTCCTCCTCCACTAGTTATGGATGAACCCATGCCCCAATAAAAGACCCTTCCAAGTAATCAAGGTAAGTATGGAGTAGTTCCTCTACCCATATCATATAAAATACCAAGAGACAATCGAATGATTCCTTTTCTGCCTCCAAAGATAAAACAAGTATATAGACCTAAAGAGATAATGGTTTCCCAACCCCCGGTGGATCCTTCAGTTCCTCCCTTAAGGGAATAAAAGAGACCAATGCTCAATAAGATCTCTCATACCCCATCACAAATTGAAAATTGTGCAAGAAAAAAGCAAAATGCTAAAGAGTGTAGGCGTAGATGTCACACTATTACTCATCAATTGGAAGAAAAGAATAAAATAGTGCATGATAATATACACCTATGGAAACAACTCAAGAAGAATTAAAAACTACACCAAAATAAATAAATAAAAAGTGAAACAAGAACATACAACAGACATTGCCATAAAAGCTCCCACTGTGATTAATTTGGATGATGAAGATGAAATTGCTAAAATTGATGAACAAGCCCATAATGAGCTTAATGTGTTGTTTTCAAAAAAATGAATTTAGATGGGGGCAACCATGATGATCTTCTTGATGAGAGTGACCCACCACGTGTTGAACCTAGAGTTTCTCCTAGTATGGCACTTGTTGTATTACCTTTAGCTATTTGTTCATCCTCCCTCTATGATGAGAAATATTGGGATACAGAGGACCTGCTTTGGGTCCGTTCACATTTTTGATACTTTCTTTGTGTTTTATATGTATTCTTTTTATTTTATTTTACATGTTGTGATCTCTCGTTTTGTACTGCTTGGAATGTCTTTATGTTTGATTTTTCTTTGGATGACCCTTGTTGCTCTGTTGGTGCAAGGATGCAAAGGAAATGAACCCATCATGACATTATTCTATTTGTATCTTCATTCTTCTATATGTCGTCAGCGTTTTCTTTATTTTTATATTGTGTTTTCCTTTTGGGACAATGTAAGGTGTTAAGACAATCAGGTATCTTCCATGTTGACACAAAAATTCATTTGTCTTCTCTCTCTATGTTTCATTCCTCCATTGTGTTTGTTGTTCCATGAGTATTTGGGGAATGATTTCAATTTGGATCTCTATTATATCACTATAGCAAAGACATATACTAACCTTAAAGTTGTGGATCCCCTCCCATGTTCATATTCTATGTTGTTTGTTGCATTACATTTGGGGGTAACCCCTTATCATTATGTAGCTTTATTTGGAAACATATCATTGGTATAAGGCTTTCCAAATAGGCTCTTATGATCCTTTGTGTAGACATGGAAAATATACCAATCACACCTGATCCTAATTTTATTAACACCATTTCATCCTAAATCACTCTTCTATCTATCAATTTAATCGAATACCCTTATTTGATTAAATTCATCAATCTTCCTCTCTTAATTAAATAAATCATTTATCTAATTAAGTCATTCTTTTTTGTTAATTAAATTAATCAGTCTGATCTAATTATCCCTATTTAATTAAATAATCAATTTTATTTGATTAAATCCCTAAACTCTATCTCATTAAATTAAATAAATTAAAACCTTATTTGATTTAATCTAACTTCAACTCATTTAATTAAATAAATAAAAAATCCTTATTTAATTAATCATTTTATCATATTCTTCTCATATTTGATTTAAATCAACCCATAAATCTAAGTCAAATTTGTCACATCATCTAATCCTTCATTAAATTAATTAATCTTTGATTAATTTAATCCTAATTCATGTCCCATCCTCTAGATTTTGCCACTTGCACATGAAAATAGATTTAATTCATTTATTAAATCTCTATTTTCTCTCAAAAGGCATAATAAAGGAATATTCCTCAAATTTGAATTCAAAATCCAAGTGGAATTTGTCCTTCCAACAAGGCATTTATTTCATCTTACAAGTCCTTTTGCATTGAGCCAAGTGGCCATTAATCCATTTGACTCTCCCTCCACCTTGTCATTTCACCATTTTCAAATTTCAAATTTATGCATTTATGGGCACATTCATCAAAATGTGCACATCCTCCATCCATTCACATTTGGACAAGTGGCACCTTGCCATTGGATGAATGCTAGTCCCACATTGCTCTCTTTTGAGCATTTCTCCATCCTATCATTCTATAAATAAGAGGTCTCACTCCTCATTCTATCATCCACAACTTGAGTAAACTTACTATACTCAAATTCATAGCAATCTTCATCCATCTCATTGAGTTTTATAGCTAGGCTATGCAGATTTTCATCTTGGAGCACATTGGAAGCATTTATCAAGTGGATCACAATCTTGCATAGGAGTTGGGAAAGGGCCAATTTCCACATCAAATTGGCACCAACTCCCCCATAAGATCAAGAGTTTGCATGTTCTTAATAGGATTTAGCTTACTTTCTTGTTCTTTCATTTTATTCTTGTTTTCTTTCCTATTTTTAGCTTTGCTAATGAATTTCATGGGGAATCCTTGTTCTTACTTTCATATGATATTCTAATATGTTCCTTTATTGTGTTTTTCAGGTATTTGGATTGGGGTTCACACATTTTGTTGCATGGAATTTATTATTTTCTACTTTAAAGTAATTGCTCAAAGCATGATGTTTTGCAATTTCTTTAAATTGGGGGCATACATTATCATTATTTGCTTCACTTTATTCATAGGTGTTGGACTTAGTGATTCATTGACATTGACATTGGCATTTTTCTGCTTCACTTTTGTTCATAGGAATTGAACTTAGTGTTGCATTGGCATAACATTTTGATAATTTTGTACCACCTTATAGATTTATCATGGAGTATAACTCTTAGTATGGTTGTCATGGGTACACACCTAGTGGAAAGTGGTGCTCACTAGACCTAGTGTGTTTCTCACTTTTCTACCTTGTCTTGGGGGCTCACCTAGTGAATATCAAACTTCACTAGCTTGTGAGCCTTCCTATTTATGATTCACCTAGCAAATATCAAACTACTATTGTGTGAGTCATGAATTCCTTTGGTATGGATCCTAGCATAACATAGCTTGCTAGCTAGTGCCCTCCTTTTTGGATTTCATGTTGACATTGTATGTTTTTGTATGTTGTCTTGTTGCATATCATATATGTGAGTTCCTTTGTGCTTATGCTAGTTTTCCATGGGATCTTGGATCCTAGGGGTTTGATCACCTCCCTAGATCCTTAGTCATCCTATTTATTCAATATTTGGACAATTGGACCCCTCTTGACATAGATTTTCTACTTTAGTGTGAGTCTAAGCATAACTTCATAATCTGACTAAAGTGGGGAGGAAAATGTAGTGCCATACATTGTCATCATTGACAATTTCACACTATATTTTTCTCCCCCTAAATTATTGAGCCTAATTGGGTCCATAATTTCCTAAATTATGCATTATATAGCCCATTTTCACCACTTTTTGAGAAATTGCAAGCATTGAACAAATGCATCCAACACTTATTGTCCCAGGGAATAGGGCCAGGACCCATTTTCCCTAGGGTGTATGGGTACCCCTATTCTATGAAGGACCAATTCTTGATATTGTCAGAGTTGTAATTTTAACATTCAAAATTCATATTATAAATATCGGCTATTAGGATTTGATTCTCAAGAAATTAGAGAAATACCTATAAATACCTAGTTGTTAAATCATTTGAAAAAAAAAAAGAGAACAAGAAAACTATTGGAAAAATTATGATCAAGAGCACTATCAAGCAAGTCAAGAGCTTCATTTTAGAGCTTTATTGTAGCACTTCAAGATCCTAACATCATGTCAAATTCTATGTGAGCTTATTTATGTTCAAATTATCATTTTTTTGTGAAGGCTAACACTTTTATAGGTCTCCAAAGCATTCAAGCAAATCAAGTAAGAAAAATCTAAGACCTTGAGGTGATGTGCATGACTTTAGTCCTTTAAGGAAGCCATTGAAGGGCGGTGAGTTGTAGCACTTTGTGATTTCATCACTCCTTTCCTACCCATTATCATTTCATCATTGACATTGCCATTGTGGAAGTGGAAACACTTACATGGGGTTTGACTAAGGAAAGCCCCTAAATGGCACAACATCTCTTCTCTTTGTGAATGTGTAGTTCTCAAGTTTAAAAAGGATTGAAGGAAGATTGAAGAAAAATTATCCAATTTTTCATTTGAAGCTCTACATCTTGTTGGATAGGACAAATGAGAGAGGGTTGAATTAGTTGTCATAGATTATAACCTTAAATTCAATTACCAAAACTAACACATAAACTAATTAAGTGATTAACCATCAAATGCATGTGCTCAAACAAAATAACAACAGATTTATGTGGAAAACCCAATGAGGGAAAAACCATGGTGAGGATTAACTCACACTATAGAGAATATCAAAACCAATTACAAAAAGGCTCACTACTTGAGATAAGGCTCACTGCTTGAAATAAGGACTCACTATCAACAGGGATACAACCTAGAGGGCTCACTACCACAGAGATACAAATAAGTTGGCTCATTGCTAGAAATAAAAAAGTTATGGCTTACCGCTAAAAGTGAACTAATGAATAACACCTTTCTTGTGTTGAATTGAGTTCCAAATGAAGCTTAGTAATCCCTTTATACTTCTGCTTAGATTGCACCATGAAAGAGTCCATTTATACATAAATTCCAAATTAAGTTGATGAGAAAAGATATTTGATATCCAACTGGGAATCCTTAACATCCAAAAATTACTAACCTAATGTTTCACAACAAGTTTCCCTATTGTGACATCATCTTTACTTAAGAAATCAGATATTGATCCACTGGCATATTCGATCTCATAGGATCCTCCTTCACTAAAAACAAATGATATATATTAATTGTTTAGAAACTTTTTTAATATCCCCATGTAAGTAGACTAAACTAAGTGAGGTTGAGGGTTTTAAGTAGAGCACCATCTTCTTGGTATGTGCTTGAATTTGATCATGACTTGTATCTTGAATGAAAATAGCAAGCTAGTTGCACTGTAAAATCATTGTTGGAAAAATAACCACAAAATCCTCTTTAATTAAAATAACCCTTCTAGATATTTCAAGACAAGATATTTCAGTTAATTTCTAAGAGAGCTAATTTCACTATCCAAACAACCATCAATCTATTTACTGTATATAATTTCCCAGAATTCAGAATTTGAATGTAATGAAACTAACTATAATTACCAAAGATTTGACACCAAGATGTAGTAAAAAATAAATTGTTTGACAACAAATGTGTTTTGATAAACCAAATATACCTTTGATATATTGATTTAAATAACAAGGAAAGATCAAATTGGAGATAGCAAGATAACATTCATTAATTCACTTCAATGAACAATTGAAACCAAAATTTTTCCACCAATTATAACTTCATTCTATTGATCTTCAAAAATATTTTACAATACGTTTCAAAATTTTGTCCTAAATGACATGTCAAAAAGTGTCTTTTCAGTTTCCCACTTTTAACATAAATCAAAAAGTATTAATTATCGTTGTTTACATAGGATTACATAAAAGCAATGAAAGATGAGAAATGAAGAGAGATGATAAGATTTTGAAGTCCAGAGCACTTGCAAGATACAAAAGTCTATCACTTATCGTAAAGTACCCATGATCATTTAGATTCGACAAGTTCCTCTCTCCATGATAGTATCTGTAAGGCTCAGTACTTCACTGCAAGGCCTATTCTTTTGGGGGAGCTAGATATGTCTGCTCCTATTGGTACACCATGTAATCATAAGGCCATTTTTACTCTTGGATTTTTTTTGTGTTGGACAAGTGATTCTTCCATCTACTGTATAATAACGCTTTGCCATCTGTGATGAATTTTGAGTATCCAACATCTAGTGCAATTATTCCATCCAAGGTTAAATTGAGGCAATGAAGATTTATCTCACCACCCTTCTATAAATTAGTGAGGCAATTGGGAATAATTTTGCTAAACTCATCTATCCAATCCTTAGAGCCTTTCAATTGATCATCATCCCTAAGTATCTTAGGCACGAACCACTGCTTTAGTGTGTGAAATGAATCCATTCTTTCCTTGATCTTTTTCTCTTATGTAGATATGTATTGAAATTCATTTGTGACCTTTCAAACCATTTGCTTAGTAGGCTTTAAAGTTGCAGGGGCCTCAACACTCCTTTGTAAAATTTTACACAAAGTTGTTAAGGTGTGATGTACAGGTTGCCATTTCTTGATAAGGGATCCAGTATAGGTACATGGGCCTTTATCTAATCATCTGCTTATGAAAAGGAGACATAACATTCATACACATTTTCCAATTTGTCTAGAACTATTTTAACCCTATGCTCTAAGATTTGGTCCAATACCCTAAGGGTTTCTCTCTTTTCTCTTTCCTTTGTTTCTTCATTAGTCTTTTTCAACTTCTCAATTTCTTGTTTTAGCACATTTATTTGTTCAACAGTGATTGCACCTATATCAGTATGGATGGCAGGGGGTTGGTATACTATTAATTCTATGCTTTGGGAAGGGCCTACTCACTTCAACTGCTCTTTCAATTTCACATTTTCTATGAATAACCTATTCACTTTATCATTCAGATCAATCTATGTTTTCTCATAGTCTGCCAATCTAAGCTCCATAGCTTTAACCACATCCTTAGTAAACATTTTTGAGTGCATTGTCATAGTAGCTTCCTCCAATGCTAACGTTTCTTGAAGTGTCTTTACCATGGAAATCCCTCTCATTTCTTTTACAACATCAAGAAATCTTGGATTTTTTGTTCTTTTTTTCTTTGTCCAAAAGGCTAGGGTTTCAATTCTTGGATTGTAACCTATGCCACTCATTCCCTCATCTAAATTGAATTTATAAACCAACATGAGATCTTCTTGGATTCTTACTTGATCTAGTAAGAATATCTTTTTTAACTCCATCCCAGGAATAATTAGTATATTGCTTTCTAAGACCAATTTTCTTACTTCTTGGGGGATAACAATAATTTCATTAATCTTGAGTTCTTCAAAAATTTGGGCAATAATATGGTCATGCTATGACTCCTTAGTTCCCATCTTATTAATTTGGAGTCCCTCCTCAAATTATTTCATTATCATAAAAAACCAAAAATCCTTAAACTCGGGAGTTTGAATAAATTCATCATCTTCAATAAATCTAAGGGAAACAATCACCCTTTCATCATCATGCATTTCTTGATCATTATGCCCATGTACATCCACTCTTTCTTCTAGTTTGTGAGCATCAGTTACAAGCTTAGGCAATGGATGATAAACTTCATCATCTTTAAAACTCAAAAGTACATCGGCTACCTCTCCAATATCCCCTACTCCTTCACTTATTTCATATGCCACTAAGGGGGCCACCCCATGTGTCTTCTACCTTTTATGACTTGGTTACTCAGGGGATTATTATGATTGTATTGTGGTAGTGTCCGGTAGGGGCTCCATGATTACAATACCACTTGGTTTGATGGGCAGCTTGGAGGGTTTTGAAGACTAACCCTCAAGTTTCTTTCTATTCAACATATAATCTTTCAAAGTTGTAAATTATTAAGTTCATCCTTTTGATAGGATCCCCTTCTTCAACATAGAATCCTTGGAATCTAGTGTCCCTTTTCTTCTTCTCATCCTCAATCCTCTTTAATATTTCCCACTTCATCAGGTGTAAATGTTGAAAATTGAGGTGATTATGTAGCTTAATACTTTGTAAAACTTTGTGATTTCTGATCTAAATATGTATTATTTGTTACAAATTCTTTGTGGATGATTATCTAGTTAGATTCATTTTACCATTTGTAGAATGAAGACAGAAAGTTGTAGAAGAATTAGATAGAATATTAGAAGTTACACAGCATATACTGTGGAGAAACCCTTTCAGGAAAAAACTCCACCAAGAATCAATGTATTATTTAATCTCAGAATAAGATTACAATTATTCCAATCCTTGCTTGAGATGCTTCTTTTTCCTTCAACAAATCTTCTTTACAACCTGCAATAAAAACTGATAATAACTCTCTTCAACTTGCTTGAGATAAATAGACAATAATCAATGTTTTAAACTCCAAAGAGTTACAATTACAAAGCTCAATCCTTATCTCACAAAAACTACGCCTATTCCTTGGAAGTAGAGTTCTATTGTGAAGAAAAATGTCAAAACAAGTGCTTCATCCATTTAGGCATCCCAAACTAAAGTCATAACTCAACCTTGATTTCGAGGATATCTTCTAAGCTTATCCTCAAAGTTGGGGCCCAAGAATGGGACCACTTAACTCGGCCTTATAAAATATCTTAACATGCAAAAATGTCAACTCCAAGATTCCAACTTGGGTTCCCAAAGTGGGTTGAAGTCAATCTCTATCAACTGAAACATATCTCTCCCACCATTCATGCAAATACCATGCATGATTGATCATCCCCTATTAACTGAAAGTACTCACCTGTTATTTGTCATGCAACTCAAGTCATTAGTCATGCATTCCAAGTCAACTGAATTCAACTAGCATTTAACTGAAACTAACTACATGCAACTGAAGATAATTGAACCATAACTGAACTGAACTGATCTAAACTGAATTGAACTGAACTTCATGCATGTAAACATCAATCTCTAACTTCTATGATCTTTACATGCATTACATAAGTGTTATCTTTTTCTCCAAATAGTTAACTCAAGGCGGGTTCCACCTTCCATGTGGGTGCCCCATGTGCTCCTATTATTTAGGAACTCATCTTGGACACCCTCACATGTTCCTATCATTTAGAATTAATTACAAATATTAATTAACATGATTATTTCATTCAAAATTAATCTCTTTCTAATCCTATTGTTGGGGAACACTTTCCACAAACTTAGGAGATACATGAAATAATGTTTAGGATTACAATTAAATGGCATCCTATTTCCAATAGTAAGGAAATTTATTATTATATCTTCTTCGTAATCCATTACATGGGTAATCCCAACTTTAGTGAGAAATGTCTACTTTATAAAATTAATAGGCCCTTCAAGATCAAAGACCCTTTCTCCTTGTGACTTCAATGAATACCTCATCTTCAAATAGTTCTGCAATTCTTCAAGAGTGTTAGACCCTACAAATAGCTCCTCACATTCAGTTAGGTCAAGGAGGAATGTCCCATTTTTCTCTCTTTTCATAAAATCCTACTCCATCTATAACATTTTCCACATAAATTCTAAAAATGCAATTTGAAGATAAAATAATTTAGGTAAAACATGTGGGGCTTGAGGAAACCCATAGACAGTTATTACTATTTGGTCTACTAAGAAGAACCAATCATTGAAATTGTGAGTGTGTCCCTGCTCTGGCTTCAATGCTAAAGGTCTTAATACTTGCATGAATTTATTAGGTAAGCTTGGTGAAATATGACCAAGACTAGCCATGACTTTTATTACAAAATCATCATGAAATATTACATAATCACTATTTTTACATCTACTATCCCATATGTAACACCAATTTTGTACAGGAAACCTATTCTCTTCTTCATCAGTCATTCCCAAAAACATTATTTTAGTCCATTTGTTTCTATTTTGGTACTATATTAAATGACATAACAAAGAGTATTTCTTGAAAGTGATGGGAGCTAAGTTCTCTCTTGTGAAAATACCTCATGTAGCCCTTTCTCAATTTCAATAGAAAATTCATACTCAATGTTGACTTCAATATTTTGTATCTTCATTGCCATCATCATGAGATAGGTTGGAATCCTCTCTTCAACATCTATTCTAAGCACTCGACACAAAGAAAAATAATTTATTTTGAAATATACTTGGAAGTCTTCTATGGAAAATGACTCAATTTGGGAGGGGGAGATAGGTATCCTCCTATTGTTTACAACCTTTTTCATGTGGAAAGGAATTTCATCACTCTTGTAGGTTTTTCTCAATCTCCTATAATCCTCCTCACTTCTGTCCAAGTCGATCTTAGTGATAGCTTGCTTGTTTAATATAAAACACTCTATAATTGCTTCTTTAGTTAGCACCACTAATGGTGAACCATCTGGAATTCTTATATTCCTAGTAGCCGGGTGATAATATTGTGAAAATACTTTAATAAACTCAACATCTATGAAGACATTTAGAACTATTAATTTGGAAAAATATAAGGTCCAAGGATTCAAAACTGGAATCTTGTCATCCCTTTTTCATAGAAGTACCAAAATAGATCTCACCCTGAGATAGGGATAATTGGGTCTCTACATCCATGGGCTTTACCTCTAAACACCTTTTTGAATCCTTTGCTTACAAAATTAGGTAACACATCTAAAATGGATTGTTGCAGGGACCTCTTCTCTCTTTTGGAAACTGTGGAATCTTCCTTTTTACTCGCAAGTTGACTTCTTTTGGGTGGAATGATGAAGAATTTACTCCTACTTTATTTCTTTAAGTGTCCACTTGTAGAAGCAAATTCAGTTCTTATACACTTGCTACAAAGGGTTTTTGTGAACTTACTTGGTGAAATAAAAGTTGTAGAGTCTTCCCGCTTGAACTCCCTTGCCTCTGGTACACTAATCTATGTGAATGATTTCCAAAATGTCATCGAGTCCCAATTAATATTTTTTTTTGAGCTCGATCACCTCACTGCTAATGTCATTCATGAAAAATATTTCAGAATCTATCCATATTTCAAGTTTGAATACATGCCTTTGATCTTGGGAAATCAAATGGTGTAATTATTAAATGCTTTGAAATCTTATACTGCAGTTCCACTCTATCATTTCAAGACCGCTGTGGGGTAGCGTTAGCAGTACCGTCACCCTGCACACACACCTTTGGACTCCCACAGGATGGCGAGTTAATTCTAGTGATTGAGTGTCTGTTCATCGCCATATTGCTCTATCATATCAAGACCGATGTAGGGTAGCGGTATGGTAGGCTTAGCAGTACCACCACCCCATGCACACCCCTTTGGAATCTCATGGGACAACAGGTTAATTCTAGACGTTGAGTGATTTTCAATCACCATACCACAGTGTCACCGTTTACCCCTTGCGGGGTTGTGGTTTACTTTAGTTATTAACATGTTCTCAGTGCCACCCTGTGGTATTCATATTTGGTTATTGCGATATTGTGGTAAGAATTTGTACATTGACCTATATGTCTTGTCATCCCGCACATGCCTCTATTGATTGCTGCAGTAATGCGGTATTGTATTTTATTATGAATTTAGTAATTTGGATATCATTTTATTGACAAAATTGAACAATTTTCTAATTTTGCAGTCTCTCAGTCAGACCTAAGAGATCATTTCTTTTTTTGTAATGAGGAGGCTTAGTTCACCTAATGTTAAGATATTTTTATGTATTATTAAATTACAGATGTTCATTATATGTTTGCATCTAGAAAACATATAGGAATACAAGAAATTATATTCTAACTAAACAAAATTAATTTCAAATTTTCAACCAAAGTAAGAAAACTAAGAATAATGATTGAACCTAACTTTAAGTGCACTTCAAATCAGCAGTGAACATCTCAAGTTTTGTATACAATGTACCAATAGAATAATGATGATTACATTCATAAATGTATCAGTAAAACAACAATGAATAAGCATACCTATACTCAGATCTTTATTACATTCAATAATAATTTTCACCATACATATAACCAAAGTTTAGGTGACAAGCTAACCTCTTAAGGTGAAAAAACATCATCATAATCATTTGCATTGCCAACAAGATTAGAATCTTGATCACTCGTGTCTACATTTGCTTTATTTTCTTCATCATCTTCATATGTGACATGCAATGAATTCTCTCTCCCAATCTCTTCATTGGTAATCAAAATGTCTTCTTCAAACACTCCATCATCATCTTCATCGACTTCTTTGAATGTTTCTTGTAAATTAACATATTGCCCATCAGGCATTATATCAACAACTTCCATGAATTTTTTTTTAAACAAGACTCTATTTGAATGGCATATGACCATCCTGGTCTTCTTACATCATCAATTAGAAATGATTGGTTAATTTGAAGAGGGGAAACATACGACTCATCTGTCTCTGATAAAAATTGTCTTGTATTTGCGCATAATAATCCATACTCGTCAAATTGTACTGCAGATGGTCGGATCCACTTACATTTTAATAATCTAGGACTATTTTCACCATAGTCCACTAGAATAATTTCTCGGATGAATCCAACATAAAATTTCCTCTCAGTTTTGTGAAGAAATTCAGCACTAATAACACAATCACAATTTTTATTCCTTTGTCTTTTCTTCCACTCTTAAATGACTACCATAGGCCCCCACATTCCACTGAAATGCATAGCCCATAAATCTGGAGATTGTGAAAGATAACTTTCCTCGGTTGTTATATCTTGACCTTCTTCTTTTGCATCATTGACTACATTAGCAATTCGTTCTTCAAATTTTGGAAAAGAATCACCTCCAATCAAATCAACATGATGTCTACGCTTTTGAGGTCAACGTTGCATCCAAGCTTGATTTTCTTCTTCATATTTTCTACATAGAATATTAATGTACAAATAGTAAGATAAATAATATAAATGTGTAAATGCAATTGAGTAAATAAATTATTGTGTAAATTTTTTTTACCTGTCCCACTTATCGAACAAAGATGTGTTTTAAAGAATATAGGCATGTATCACACTTCTTTCTTGATGTGATGGCTTGAAGCAACATCCCTAGTACGAACATTTTTTTTCAAAACCTTCATATATCATTCTATAAGATACATCCATCTTGTTCTTATCAGGCCACAATGCTTTAGTTCATATTGTAGATGTATCAAAAGATGAATAGAAATGTTAAAGATTATTGGTAGAAATTCTTGTTCTAATAGACAAAGGACTTCAATAACCTTCTCCCTCAAACTATCAAAGAATTTTATCAAACATTTCACTGCCTTGTTGCTATGGCTAAAAGCCTAAAACAAGTGCTTTCGAACAACCTATGGATGCTTGGAAAAATCTATCAAAGCATAATAGTAAGCAATAGCATAGACAAGGCAGTGAACTAGTTGAAAAAATGACTCAAAGAAATGTGGTCTCATTGTGATGGAATGCCATGACAATCCATAACAATTAGCTTGGCATGGCATTCGTCATGACATTCCATCACCATGAGACCACATTTCTTTGAGGTATTTTTTCCAAATCTAATTTCCTTGTCTATGCTACCACATTTTTTATATATGTCTACCAAAGAATTTTATCAAACAGTTCATTGCCTTGCTACTATGGCTATGTATAGGAGCGAATTTTCACCCCCTACACAAATTCCCCTTTCACACACCCTCACCTTAGAAAATCAAATCCAAAGGTGAAATTCCACATCACCCAACTTCCTTTCGTCCAATTGGCATCTATCCTTTGTGTCGATGAGAGAATATTTGTTGGGGACGCACACGCGGTGTGTAGATGTCCATGTGGTGCACTGTCGTCCTTGACATATTCCTATGTTTAAAGTTGGTAGAGGCGTTACACACCCAATTGGGGCTGAATTGCAACATCCCTCTTCGACCAACTGACATGAAAATGGTAGATTATTCCTCATTCTTCCTTCAAATTCATTTATTCTCACTTCATTTCATCTTCTAGCCATCCTCTTGCTTTCTCTAGCAATTCTCTTAAGCATTCACTTCACTCTCAAGCAAAATTTTAGCACTCCATTGTAGTAGCACTCCATCAACTCCACATTGTAGGTGTGAAGCAAGCCATAGAAGCGTGGACTTGGAGTCTTGTGAGACCTCCCTTCATCACAGTTGCGACTATGGTGAATTTTCCAAGTCCATATCTCCTCTAGTGGCTAGTGAGTTTTTGGGTGGAGGTGGTAACGTTTCACTCCTCTCCTTTGTGATTTGGTTGAGTAGCATTATATTGTTTTGTAGTGTGTATTTCTCTCTTTTCATTCCTTTATTGCATATTCTACTTCATTTCTTTCTGGTTGTCTGTGGAGGTGGAAACACCAAAACAGGGGTCTAACTGAGGCAGGCCCCTATACAACCCCAACAATTTTCCCCTTCTTATGTGTGTGTAGGTGAACGTTCGTGTGGAGCTAGCTGGTGAACTGGTGCTTCTGTGAGATCATCTTAGTCACCTTAGTTCTTATTTACTTGCTTGATCATTTTAGTATCTATTTCCTATACTTTCTTATTCTATTTTTACCATCTAGATTAACTAGCTAGGATGTTAGTAGGTTTTTTTGGTAGTTTTTGTTGTGTTTCCTATTTTTTGACTATACAGATGCCTGTGCGCCCATGAGACTCCAACGTTTCATGTTGTCATCCCAAAATTGCACTATCGTCCTCAGATAGAGAGCTTTCTGAGACACAGTACCGACTCCAAAAACTAGCTCACCTAGCCCAAACCTAAGTCCATGAAATATAGAGTGGTAGAAGTATGTTATAGTGCTCTTCATTCTCAGTTATTGTCCCAAGACATCTTTTAGAGTGAGGTAAGTTAGGGCATCCCTCCGCTCTTGGCTCTCTGTGACCTGGAGCCTTGATGTGGTTGGTCCCCCTCTCTTACATTTTTGGTGAACCTGACGTGAACCAACGTCTGCCCATTCGTCGGTGTCGATACTTTTCCCTTGTACCTTGTGATCATTGTACCCCTAAGTGTTGTGAAGTTTTATGAGCATCACAACCTATTCCATGAATTCTGAGTATGTTGTTAGGAGAAGTGTGTGACACCTTCCAATGGAGAGGAAGAAGGTCACTTTTGGTTTCTCTATAGGCCTTTTTGTCAGATTTGTTGATGGTCTTTCTACCCAAGAGCAGTTGTTGAGGGGTGAGGTAGGATTCTCTGATGAGACCGACCACGTCCCCACCCCTCCTGCATCTCCTAAACCATCATCAGTAGACAAGCACGAAGCTATTCACATTCCTTCAAAATAAATCTCTACCCTTAGCAAAGGGTTGGGTGACTTAGAGAATCACCTGGAAAAGGACCCGAAGTTGGCTAGATCCACTAGGGTTATTAGCAATATAAAGTATATGGTGGAAAAGGACCGAATAGGCATAGAACTGCTGGCTAGTCTCTCTAGTTTGACTGAAGTGTGTGCCCTTCCAAACAACGCTAACATTATACAAGGGGTAGTTCTCGAAGAACAGGAGATACAGTTAGGAATACTGATGCCCCCCACGTCTATGTATATGGCTGACACAATCTCATTGATCAACATCCCCTCTACCTCTGAGAGATCCAAAACTATCAAAGCAAACAAAATACCCTTAGGTTTCAATTTCACATCTCCTGTCACCTCTAGTGTTGGAGGTTTTGTTGGGTCGAGTGGTGGGGGATTTGGTAGTGGTGGTGGATTTGGCAGTGGGGGTGGCGCTGGTGGAGGTGGTTTTGGTGGAGGCCATGGTGGTGGCTTCGGAAGCGGAGGTAGCTCCATAGGAGGACCTGTTGGTGGCGATGGCTCTAGTAGTGGCTCTAACGGTGGCCACATTGGTGGTTCCGGAGGTAGCTTTGATGTTGGCTCTGGAGGAGGTCCCACTGGAACTTTGTCATCCCAAGACCCTATTCTGAACACTCTTCTTTAGAATATGGGCAAGATGCAAAGCCAGTTGGCGACTCTCTCTCAAGCCTTTTCCCAACCTATCTTTCAACCATTCTTTTGACATAGTCCATTTTTTATAGCAATCTTAAGCACTCCCTTCCCACAAGGAATGGAGATTCCCAAATTCAAGAAGTATGGTGGAAAAGGGGACTAGCAAACACATGTGTTCTCCTTTAATGCCACGTGGAAAAACTTCTTCCATCACGATGCGTTGATGGAAAAATTATTCCCTTGATCTCTTAAGGATATAATGCTCAAATGGTATTGTTCCTTACCTGAACACTCTATTTTCTCATTTGATCAAGTTGTAAATTAGTTTCTCTGAAAATTCCAAGCCAATATCGAATCGAATATGACCTTCTTGAATCTCATTTGATGTAAGCAAGGGGATAATGAGACGATTACTGATTTCATAGCACAATATCAACCGCTCTTCTTACAGATCTTGTACTCGTTGCCCGATTCTGACATGTAGAGGGTATTCATAGGGAACTTGCAAAGAACTTGGTAGGAAAAGTTTTCCCTTATGAAATACCCTTTGTGCATTTGTGTGTTGTGCTATGAGAATATCAACAAATGGTAGTCTAGTTAAGGGGATCCTCCTCATGCTCCCCTTCAGAAGGAAAATCCATTGTATCGATCTCGAGAAAATGCAAAGTTGTCACAAATGTAGTAGCCGCTATGAATGACAATGGCTTCAGACACAACAGAAATTTCACAAAGCTAGCAGAATCTTATTCTTCCATCTTGCAGAGATTGTTGAAGGATAAAATCATAACCTTGAAAAACCCTAAACCTCTCAAGGAACCTTACCCTAGTTGGTACGATGTAAATGCCTTCTGTCAATACCATCGAGTTAATGGACATGATACTGAATGTTGTATGTGCCTACACCATGAGATACAAGACTGCATCGAGGATGATACTATTTGAATCTCAATGGAAATACATAAAATGTAAACAAATTGGTGGCAAAAGCGAATAGTGAGTTGTAGATATACATGGACCCATTTTTGTCGCATTCTTCCAACTTAATTATCAATCCCTCTGATTCTACCACTTTTTCCTAAGGCATACATTAACATGGTCATAGTTACTCCTACCATGCAGCCTACGACCGGTTTGTCAGGTGTGACATTCACATTGTAGGATATTCCCTTGAACAACAAGCCTTCTCCCCTTTACATTCCTACTTGCCTCAATGAAAACATTATGACAGGGGTCTTAGTTGACCCCGTGAGTCAAGTGAGTTTCATTACAAAAGAGACATTGTGGCTTAATTCATTGCATAGGGGGAGTATGAAGAAATGAAATTTACCATCTGTACACACGATGGTCTTTCTCTCAAGCTATATGGCTCAATAACTCTATCTATCTTAGTTGGACCTAGGGATATAGACACAATATTCAATGTTATTTTGGAGTTGGATTTGTTCAGGCTAAAGCTAGGCATACCTTGGCTAGATTTCATGAATTGAATCACCTCCATCATCCATAAGTGTTTAAAATTCTCTCATGAAGGTGTTGTGCATGTGGTGCATGACACTGGATACCATTCGTTGGTGTCCCATGGGGGCTACTCATTGGATCATTTTTGGCCTGCCCCAGTTGGTCTACTCCCCCCAAGAATGGACCTACTTTACAAGAACTATGTGAAGTATAAGACTAGGGGCAAGGGATAGCCAAAATTGAGCCTTCCGATAGTACATCAACAAGTTGCCTCTTCCTGAAAAGGAAAAGAGAAGCTAGCCTATTCTTGGGATGCCTCTCCCACTCCTCTTTTTAAGGAATATTTTTGGATGTCTACTCCTAGATTGTACTTAAGGAGTCTGATGGTGCCTGCTTGGTGTAGACCCAAGATCAAGAATTGGATCTCCCTACCAAACCACCCAGACCTTGGTTCTACTTATATGGAAAGAGAAAGGGTCCCTATGAGGAGTCTCCTATGTCTTATCCTCTGTGGCCTCCAACCGCTTTTACTCCCAAAGCAATAAATAGGAAGAGGCTTACTATCGAGGCACTAGAGCCAACTCCCCTTGTTGTTCCTCAATTTTCTCCTCCTACTCCTGTTCAGGATTTTGTCCCTCTATTGGAAACAACTGTGATGGAAACCCCTATGGCTGAGTAGGATTCTTCCCTCCCTTCGTAGCTCCCAGCCTCTAGCTCGAAGAGTCACAAAAACTGCCTTATGCATGAGAGCAAGCACCAGAGAAAGGCTCTTGCGGCTAAGTAGGCCACTTTGTAGAGGAAGGAAGAGAAGATGACTACCCTTTCTTCAGGGCCTCCTGTTGTCTCCTCCTTTCTCCTCCCCTCTACTTTTTTTCAACCTAGTTCAGTCTCACTTCCAACTCCTACTGTGAGTGCACTTGACCTCAAAAAGGTGTAGGTGTTCATCACTCCTTTGGTTAAGCTGCCCTTGTTGATGTCCCTCCCGGACATCCCATCATTCCCTAAAGCCATGGATATGTTGAATATATTAGTGGTATCCACCACGGTTTTCTCATCCTCCTCTGCTCCTCTTGCCTTGTCTAAGGGGAGTTCACATCCCCCAATGAAGCAGAAGGTGGAGGGTGGCCCTTCTAACAATGGAGGGCGTAAGAGGATCCCACCTTCTCTGAAAGGTGGTCCTACATTAGTTTGTTCCATCCTAGTAATAGAGAAAGTCCCTACTTCTCCTAGGTTTTTCACCGCTCTTGAATCACTCGATGAGCCAAGTGATGAATCTTGGGCACAATCCTCCCCATCCATTGAGGTATGACATGGCACTCCTATGAAGTGCATGTTTAACTCTCTAGATGAGGTCCTGGCCTTGTTAGTGATCTTCACAAAGTTGTTGACCATAGCTCCACAAGAGCCTAACAGAGAAGACCTTGCAAGGCCTTCTTCCTTAGCCCTTGTTGCGGGAGGGTCGAAAGCACCTCCCCTTAATATTACACCACTATAGGTTCGTCTACCTTCCCCTTATAATTGGGAAGCGGACAACCTCTTGGTTGATGAGTGTTAGGGGGAGGCCTCTTCTTTATCTTTAGATTAAATGTGTGTATGTTTTGATGTGTTCCCTTGTGATTGTGTTATGTGTTCTTGGATGACCCTTGTCACCCTTTTTGGTGCTTGGATATAGGAGTGATTATGTGTCATGAACCTTCTTCTATCTATATCATCATTCTTCCATGTTTGTGTTTGATTTTCAGAAAATTGGGGATGATGCAAAGTGTTGGGGGCATTTAGGCTTACCTTCCATGTTGACCCAATTTTTTATTTTTACTTTGTTTTCTGAGCATTCTTCCTAATTTGGTGGGGATTGATGATCTTCCACCTTGCACCGTAGCTACCTATTATTTATATAAGCATGAGTAGATCTGACCCCATGAAACTAGATCCCCCTATATCCTCTATTTGTGGTTATTTCTCTTTCGCTCTTTTCTTATCTTTCTCTCTTCTTTGCTTGAGTTGTCTCTTGCATGTGTGACAATGCCATTTCTATGATGCTTCAATTTTCAAAAAATGCATTTGTTTCCAATGAATATTTTCTCAAGAATCTTTGCAAACTTTTCAAGAATCACATTCTTGACATGGACCCCTAATGCAACGTGTTTCCTTCATCATGGGTTAGCAAAGAAAGAACTTGAGAACTTTCCTCCGAGGTGGGAGAAACTTTGACCTTCCCCTCATGAGGGGGCATTTTCTTCCTTTCGAATTCCTTGATGAAATGAACATCTTTCAAAAGTATTCCTTGATGATGAATCAATTTGAGGAAAAATGTCTCTTTTACACTTCCAAATAGCATGTCCCTTGAGTGGGCCCCTCTTCATGTCGGGTTCCCGAGGGACCCCTTTGAAAGCCTTCTAATTTTTTGATGGTCTATGTGACTGTCCGCATGATTTCCTACACGGTTGCTTTGTTTTTGGACATGTTTAATCTATGGGAAAACATGTCACTTTGTAGGTCACCAATAAAGCCACTTTCCAATTTGACTCTACGGAGTCTCTTTCTATGGGTTTCTCTCGTGTGAGAGAACTTGGGGGATGCCTCCTTGTAGGTCTATGGGTGTGTAAGATGCTTACATCTTTGGGTTTCCCTCATGTGAGAGATCTTGGGGGATGCCTCCCTACAGGTCTACGAGCCTGTAAGGCGCTTACATCTCTAGGTTTCCCTCATAAGAGATAACTTGAGGGACGCCTCCTTGCAGGTCTACGAGCCTATAAGGCGCTTACTTCTCTCGGCTTCCTTCATGGGAGAGATCTTGTGGGTCACCTTCTTCCAGGTCTATAGACCTGTAAGACGCTTACTTCATGGGGCTTCCTTCATGTTGTGGACATGGAAAAAGTAACCCTCCTAGTGGATTTTGGCTTATTTTTTGTAGATTTAATGTTGTAATGTGGATGACACATTCACATTAGGTCTTGGACCCTTGTGAATCATTAAGACTTCTAGGATGTCTTGTAAAGTTGTTGTGAAGTGTTGCAACCCACTTTCACACTTTTCTAGGACCCTTTCATCATAATTCACATAAATAACCCCTTTTTATCACTTAGCAAGTCTTATTTCAAAGTGTTGTAAAGTGTTGTAACCCATTTTCATGCTTTTCTAAACTTGTCATCACTAATTCAACCCTTTCTCATGTTTAAATGACCCCTTAATGCACTTTCCAACCATTCTCAAGTGTGTTTTTTTTTTGGATATTCCCATTGGACAACATTTAATGCCTTGCAATTCCCGACACCCACTTAATTTTCTTAAGTGGGACTAAGTCGCCAATAGGGAAACTTAGTCCTTTTTGGCACAAAACTCAAAATTATTTCAATTTTTTGGTGGGATTTCATTCTCTAACCCTTGAGGTTGGCTTGTGACGTGTTATTTTTGGGAAATTTAGGAAAATCAAGTATAAATAAGGGTTTTTCCTCATTTTACCCCCCCATTCATTCAAGCATTCACTCAAGCAATCAACTTAATCATTCTCAAGCATTCAAGCATTCTAAGCATAATCAAGTCATCCATTGGAGCACTTCATTGCATATCTTTAGATTTCTAAATCAAGGGTTTGGTAATTTTATGACATTGCATGTTATCTAATTATCATTCTCTTTCCATTTCATTTCATTTCTTAGGGTTTGATTACCAAAGTTGGGTTTGACCAAGGAAAACCCCTATACTCTAACCTTAACCATTTTTCCCTCTTTTGCATGTGTGTTTGTAGACTTTTTAGGAAAATTTGTTAAAGAAATAGGTATTGAAAATTGGTCAACAAGTTATCAAAGCTATTCAAGTCAACATAACCCTAATTCAAGCTTGGAGACACTTTTTATCCCGTTTTCTACATAATCAAGATCAGACAACTATTAGAAAAGCAAGTGCAGACTTGAAGCTACAGGATCCTGTCCTGAAATTCCCAAAATCTGTAGGTGGACTAAGTTGCCATTAGTGGTGAATTATTCCCACTGCCAAGCCTAAAAGTGGTTTTTTCATTTTTAGATACCCATTTGGCAAATTCCTATTCCAACAAGTTTTCCCCAAAACTGGGACTAAGTCACCCAACTTGGCATAAGTGTCCCAGCCAACATTTTCAGTCAATTTTCCAAGATTCTAGAATCTCTTCACATCATATTTCATATTCCAAGTGTGCCTGTCTAGTTCTATTCAGTTATTTCATCATTTACTTGCATTTTTAGTTGTTTTTGCATATCACAGTGTGTTTTCTAGCACTTTGCATTTCTTAGATTTTGCATCATTAAATAACTTTCTTTTCAAATCAATGCATTAATACATCATAATTAGACATATTACATTCCATTTACATTAATCTTAAGTGTAGAAATTTTCATTTTGGACCCCATCCTTTCTCCTTTTAGGTGAAAAACCTTAGAAGGAGCTTAAAGAAATTGGGTAATCCAAAATCATTGTCCACACATGTGAGAGATATTGGGGGTTGCCTCCTTGCAGGCCTGGGAGCTTGTGAGACACTTTCATCCTGCGATATTTTTCCATCGTTGGTCTGAGGGCCTTTGGTGTATTTTTTACAGCTTCATAGTTCTGTAGGGCTATGGAGTCTTTTGTTCGAAACTCCTTAGGGAGAGTACCGGTAGAGTCCTTTTCCTATCCTATGCTTTCAAGCTCGCTAGATCATGGTCTTCTTCCTTGATGGTTCAGGTATAAATTTATAACCCTACTAACTCTTCAAACTACTTTACCGAAGCACTCATCAATACTTGTGCTCGCTAAAGTGGGGGAAAAATGTATAGGAGCGAATTTGCACCCCCTATGCAAATTCCCCTTTCACACACCCTCACCTTAGAAAATAAAATCCGAAGAAAAAATTCCACATCATCCAACTACCTTCCATCCACTTCGCATCTATCCTTTGTTTCAATGAGAGACTATTTGTTGGGGATGCATGCGAGGTGCATAGACGTTCATGTGGTGTGTTGCCATCCTTGACAAATTCCTGCGTCTAAAGTTGGCAGAGGCATTACACACCAAATTGTAATGTCCCTCTTTGACCAACTGACCTAAAAATGGTAGATTCTTCCTCATTCTTCCTTCAAATTCATTCATTCTCACTTAATTTCATCTTCTAGCCATCCTCTTGCTTTCTCTAGAAATTCTCTTGAGCATTCACTTCACTCTTGAGAAGCATTTCAACACTCCATTGCAGTAGCACTCCATCAAATCCACATTGCAAGTGTGAAGAATTCCATAGAAGCGTGGGTTTGGAGTCTTGCAAGACCTTCCTTCATCACAATTGCGATTGTGGTGACTTTTCCAAGTCCATAACTCCTCCATTGGCTAGTGATATTTTAGGTGGAGGTGGTAACATTTCACTCCTCTCCTTTATGATTTGGTTGAGTAGCATTGTATTGTTTTGTAGTGTGTATTTCTCTCTTTTCTTTCCTTTATCACATATTCTACTTTATTGCTTTATGGCTATTTGTGGAGGTGAAAACAACAAAATGGGGGTCTGACTGAGGCAGACCCCTATACAGCCCCAAAAATTTTCCTCTTCTTGTGTTTGTGTAGGTGAACATTCATGTAGAGCTAGCTGGTGAACTGGCACTTTTGTGAGATCATCTTCGTCTCCTTAGTTCTTATTTACTTGCTTTATCATTTTAGTATCTATTTCCTATACTTTTTTTTTTTTACCATCTAGATTAACTAGCTAGGCTATTAGTAGGTTTTTTTGATAGTTTATGTTGTGTTTCTTATTTTTTGACCATATAGACACCACAACGCCTGTGATATGTCAGTGTGCCGCACTGTTGTCCTAGAACTGCACTATCATCCTCAGACAAAGAGTTTTCTAAGAAAAAATGTCAACTCCAAAAACTAGCTCACCTAGCCCAAACCTAACTCTAAGATCTATAGAGTGGTAGAAGTATGTTATAGTGCTCATCATTCTTGGTCCTTATCCCAAGACATCTTTTAGAGTTAGGTAAGTTAGGGTAGCCCTCAGCTCTCAGCTCTCTATGACCTGGAGCCTTGACGTGGTTGGTCCCCCTCTCTTACAGGCTAAAAGCCTAAAATAGGTGATTTCAAAAAAGCTATGGATGCTGGGAAAAAATATATCAAAGCATTATAGTAAGCAACAAGCTATGGTCTCGTGGTTTTTTTTGGTGCAAAAATTAGCATGATTTTATTTGCATTTTTTTGTAGGTTTTAAATACATGTTTTGGAAATTTTGTTGTTTGAAATGGGGAAAAATCTCTATGGTTAGTTTTGTGCACTTTTTAGTTGTAGGACTCTCACAGTTAGTGAAAAAGGTAGTGTTCATGAAGGAATGGAAAAGATGCGTAGAGCCTTTGAATTATACCCATACTATGCAATGGCATTGAATCATTTAGCAAACCATTTTTTCTTCACAGGCCATCATTTTCTTGTGGAACGGTTGACTAAGACAACTCTTGTTTCAATTGACCACCCTCTCATGAAATGTCATTCATATTATAATCTTGCATGATCTTATCATAGTAAAGGTGATTATGACACAATTGGTCGCTACTACATGGCATCAGCCAAGGAAAGCCAGCAGCCACAGGATTTTGTGGATAAGTTCAATTGAAGTTGGGAGATCTTAAGAGTTCTCTCTCGAATTTTGAAAAGGTTTTAGAGGTCCACCCTAAGAACTATGAGAGCTTAAAAGTTGTAGGCCATATATATGCTCAGCAAGGGTAGGAAGAGAAGGCTTTGGAAATTTTAAGAAAGGCAACTCGCATAGATCCACATGATGCCCATGCATTTATCAAGATGGGTGAGTTATTAATATCGTAAGACCCCAACGCAGCCTTAGATTCTCTTAAGACACCAAAGTTTCTTCTAAAGAAGAGTAGAGAAGAAGTACCCATTCAATTGTTAAACAACATGGGGTTCTTCATTTTGAGCGTGATGAACTAGAGTTGGCTCAACATTTTTTTATGGAGGCATTAGGAAATAGCATTTGGGTTGAATTCATAAATAAAAGCCCCAATGCCAATTCTGCAGTTTCCCCTATGCTCTTTAAGGATATGAAATTCTTCCATAAACTATAAGAAGGTGGTGTTTCACTTGAGTTACCATGGGATAAAGTTGCAATACTATTTAATCCTACTAGGTTTTTTGAACAACTACATGATACTAAAAAAACAAATCTTTTATACAAGCTAATATTGTTCAAGTTTCCTGATTATGTGGAAAGCATATCTACGTCTTGCGGTCATGGCTCAGGCTCATAATGAGATCCAAATAAGATTAGAATTAATTAGGGATGCACTTAAGGTGGATAAAAACTCATCAAATGCTTTATCTATGCTTAGAAAAATAGAACTGAAAACAAATGACTAGCTTAAAGCAAAAGAAACAATTAAAGTTGCACAAAGTGAATTAGATGCAAAGAATTCTTATGTTGATATTTCATTTGGAAATTGGAATTACTTTGTAGCTTTTCACAATGAGAGGAGGGATCCAAAGGTGGAGGCACAACATCTTGAGAAGGCTAGAGAATTGTATTATAAAGTGTTGGTACAAAGACCAGGAAATATTTATGCTACAAGTGGGGCAGCCATTGTGCTAGTTGAAAGGGGTCAATTTGATATTGCAAAGGAAATTTTTACACAGATACAAGAAGCTGCTGCAAGAAACATCTTTGTTTAGATGTTTGATGTGTGGTTAAATCTAGCACATGTTTACTTTTCACAAGGATAGTTTTCGCTTGCAGTGAAAATGTATCAAAATTGTTTGAGGAAATTCTATTTTGGCACTAACACCCAAATTTTTATTATATTTAGCTTGAACACATTATGAAGAAGAACAGTGGCAAGATTGTAAAAGAACATTATTAAGAGTAGTAGATTGTAACTACTATAAGTTTCCAATCAAAAATCTATAGATTTCATGTTTAATGTAACGATGATTTTTAATTACCTCTAAATTCGCTATAGAGGGCATCCCCAAATTCAACTTTACTACAGAGGACCTCGCCGAACTTTGAATTCCTTTCCCTTGTTGGGAATAGGATGCCATTTAATTGCAATCCTAAAAATATTTCATGTATCTCCTAAGTCCTTGGAAAGTGTTCCCCAACACTAGGATTAGAAAGAGATTAAATTCGAATGAAATAAACATGTAAATTGACATTTGTAATTAATTATAAATGATAGGAACATGTGGGGGTGTCCAAGAAGAGCTCCTACAAAATAGGAGCACATGGGGAACCCACATGGAAGGTGGAACCCACCTTGAGTTTAGTTAACTCTTTGGAGAAAAGATAACACCTTAGTAATACATGTAAAGATCCTAGAAATTTATAGGGATTGATGTTTACATGCATGGAGTTTAGTTCAGTTTAGTTCAGTTTAGTTCAGTTTCAGTTTAGTTCAGTTCAATTCAGTTATGGTTTAGTTATCTTAAGTTGCATGTAGTTAGTTTCAATTGAATGCTAGTTGACTTCAGTTGACTTGGAATGCATAACTAATGACTTGAGTTGCATGACAGATAGCAAGTTGATACTTTTAGTTAACAGGGGATGATCAATCATGCATGATGTTTGCATGAATGATGAAGAGATATGTTTCGATTAACAAAGATTGACTTGGACCCACCTTGGATGCCCAAGTTGAGATCTTGGAGTTAACACCTTTTCATGAGAAGATATTTACAAGGATGAGTTAAGTGGGCCCATTCTTGGGTGCCAACTTTGAGGAGAAGCTTACAAGATATCTTCGAAACCAACAATCAATTAAGACTTTAGTTTGGGATGCCCGAATTGATGGACTTGGTTTGACATTGATTTTCATGGAAGAACTCTACTTGCACAAGAATGGCATAGATATTTGTGAGGAGCTTTATCCTCTTGTAATTGTCAACTCTTTGGAGTTTACAATGTTCATGATTTTCTATTTATTACAGCAAGTTGAAGAGAGTTCTAAGAGAGTACTTTTGTGAAGCATGGCATGGGATGTGTGGATTCATGCTTGGACACATGATAGTTTATTGCAGGTTGTGAAGAAGAATTGTTGAAGGAAAAAGACGCATCTCAAGCAAGGATTGATAAAGAATTATTGTAATCTTGTTCTAAGGTTAAATAATACAAGCACTATTGATTCTAGTGGTGGAGTTTTTTTCTCAAAAGGGTTTCTCCATGGTATATGTTGTGTCACTTCTATCTTATGGTCTTATTCTTCTACAATCTTTTTTCTACTTCTACAATTGGTAAAATGAATCTAAACAAATAATCATATACAAAGAAATTGTAACAAATAACACTTAATTAGATCTACAATCTCATAGTTTTACAAAGTATTAAGCTACATAATTACCTTCATTTTCAACATTTGGTATCAAAGCTAACGGTTGGGTAGAGTTTGAGGCACCTTTCTCTTAAAATTTTGAAGGTTTTTGGTTGTAGTGGGAGATTTTACTATTGTATTATTGCATATTTGTAAAAGAAGTATGTTACAATGTATTTGGGATGATGATTGTAAGACTTGGTATGGCTTGCTTAATCCCTGAAAGGAAAGGCCTAGTAAGAGAGGAGTTCTCCCAGGTGGTAAGGGGAGGGCAGTTGGGTTAAACTAGTTCTTGGGTTAGAGCTAGTGGATTAACCTTTAGTGGTCTTTAACACATGGTTTTGTGCTAGTTGAATTGGTCCATTGTTTTGGAGCTCATGGTTTTGATCCCATGGTTTTGCATGTATGGATGATCTTCATTTAGGAGATGGTTATCACGATGTCATAGATAGCTTGGTTACATGTTTCAGTGGTAACTTTTGACAGTGATGGTTTAATGTTTATCTTGTTGCCATGTATAGCTCGGTATCACAATTTAGTGGGATCTTTGGTAGGATATGGTTATCTTCATGTGATTCAAAGAGGTTTTAACATCTTGTTTCATGTAGGACCCTTAGAGTCTTTGGTAAAGGTGTTATTGTTCTTCCTTTGGAGAGGATGTAGTTCTTTTCAATTTTGAGTATTAATCATTTTCTTGGAGCTTCATGATTATGCAGGTTGCATTTGAAGTTGGCATGGATTGATTAGTTGGTGCAAGAAGGCCATTAGTCTTGAGTCTTGTACTTGATTTATAAGAATGATTCCTTGTTTAGAATAATTGCAATGTATAATGTCAAGTGGGAGAATTTTGGGAATAGGATGTCATTTAATTGCAATCCTAAACATATTTCATGTATCTCCACAGTCCTTGCAAAGTGTTCCCCAACATTAGGATTAGAAAGAGATTAAATTCGAATGAAATAAACATGTAAATTGACATTTGTAATTAATTCTAAATGATAGGAACATGTTGGGGTGTCCAAGAAGAGCTCCTACAAAATAGGAGCACATGGGGTGCCCACATAGAAGGTGGAACCCACCTTGAGTTCAGTTAACTCTTTGGAGAAAAGATAACACTTCAGTAATGCATGTAAAGATCCTGGAAATTAGAGATTGATGTTTACATGCATGGAGTTCAGTCCAGTTCATTTTAGTACAATATCAATTTAGTTTAGTTCACTTCAGTTATGGTTTAGTTATCTTCAGTTGCCTGTAGTTAGTTTCAATTGAATGCTAGTTGACTTCAGTTGACTTGGAATGCATAACTAATGACTTGATTTACATGACAGATAATAGTTTGTTACTTTTAGTTAACAAGGGATGATCAATCATGCATGATGTTTGCATGAATGATGGAGAGATATGTTTCAGTTAACAAAGATTGACTTTGACCCACCTTGGCTGCCCCAGTTGAGATCTTGGAGTTAACACCTTTGCATGAGAAGATATTTACAAGGCTGAGTTAAGTAGGCCCATTCTTGGACACCAACTTTGAGGAGAAGCTTACAAGATATCTTTGAAACCAACAATCATTTAAGACTTCAGTTTGGGATGCCCAAATTGATGGACTTGGTTTGACATTGTTTTTCACGAAAGAACTCTACTTGCACAAGAATGGCGTAGATATTTGTGAGGAGCTTTATCCTCTTGTAATTTTCAACTCTTTGGAGTTTACAATGTTCACAATTGTCTATTTATTGCAGCAAGTTGAAGAGAGTTATAAGAGATTACTTTTGTGAAGCATGGCATGGGATGTGTGGATTCATGCTTGGACACATGAGAGTTTATTGTAGGTTGTGAAGAAGAATTTTTGAAGGAAAAAGAAGCATCTCAAGCAAGGATTGATAAAGAATTATTGTAATCTTTTTCTAAGGTTAAATAATACAAGCACTATTGATTTTGGTAATGGATTTTTTTCTCGAAAGGGTTTCTCCATGGTATATGTTGTGTCACTTCTATCTTTTGGTCTTATTCTTCCTCAATATTCTGTCTACTTCTACTATTGGTAAAATGAATCTAAATAGATAATCATATACAAATAAATTGTAACAAAGAACACTTAATTATATCTACAATCTCATAGTTTTACAAAGTATTAAGCTACATAATTACCTTCATTTTTAACATTTGGTATCAGAGCTAATGGTTGGGTAGACTTTGGGGCACCTTTCTCTTAAATTTTTTTAAGGTTTTTTGGTTGTAGTGGGAGATTTTACTATTGTGTTATTGCAGATTTGTAAAAGAAGTACGTTACAATGTATTTGGGCTGATGAATGTAAGACCTGGTATTGCTTGCTCAATCCCTGAAAGGAAGGCTTGGTAAGAGAAGAGTTCTCCCAGGTGGTAAGGAGAGGGCAGTTGGGTTAAAATAGTTCTTGGGTTAGAGTTAGTGGATTAACCTTTAGTGGTCTTTAACACATGGTTTTGTGCTAATTGAATTGGTCCATGGTTCTGCATGTATGGATGATCTTCATTTAGGAGATGGTTATCACGATGTCATGGATAGCTTGGTTACATGTTTCAGTGGGAACTTTTGACAGTGATAGTTTAATATTTATCTTGTTGCCATGTATAGCTCGGTATCACAATTCAATGGGAGCTTTGGTAGGATATGGTTATCTTTATGTGATTTGAAGAGGTTTTAACATCTTGTTTCATGGAGGACCCTTAGAGTCTTTGGTAAAGGTGTTATTTTTCTTCCTTTCTAGAGGATGTAGTTATTTTAGTTTTGAGTATTAATCATTTGCTTGGAGCTTCATGATTATGCAGGTTGCATTTGAAGTTGGCATGGATTGATTAGTGAGTACTCATGGACACTAGAGAGACTTGGGTTAGGTTGGCTATTTCTTATGTTAAGAGATATATGTTGGAATGGTTACTTGTAAGAAAATCCTTTTCAATAGTAAAGATCGAGAAGCCTACACCTGGAAATGGATATGAGTCCATCATAGACCTAATGAGAAGGTTATATTTATTGAAAGCCTATATTGCTTGGTGTTGTATGCACATGACAATCTTGTATCCTACTCTTGGTCTACTCGGCAGGTAAAATGATCTAAGAGGTGTTTCCCGCTTGATTATTAGATGCATTATTAAGATGCATCTTGACTTCTCTTATGCATTGTTGAGAAGTAGATGCATGATTTTATGTATTTCCATTGTTCTTGAAATCTTGAACTTGAGTTAGTTTTGAGGATTTGGGTAGGAGAGGTATGGGAGATAGTTAGTGGCTTTGGGAATATTCCCTTTTTTGTTGTGGGAATGTTTGGCTAAGTTTGATCTACTTTATGTGAGAGGTTTACATCTAAGTTCTGCCATGTTTCATTATAAGTTGAATTGTTAGATGTTGATATCCTTTCAATTTGGGAGTGTTGAAGGAGATCTTACTTTACACAATTTGACACTATTATAGAGGAGTTAGCCACATCATCTATGTGAAGTGCTATAGGAGGACTTGTTAATGTTGTGATCTTGTTTTCAGATTTGGCATTACCTGTACATTGGGAATTCCAAAGGGCATGTGTTCTATATGAGAGGAACGCCTCTCTTGGACTGGTTACACTTTACTACAATGAGTTACTTCGGAAGTTTTTTATCGCATGTATATGTGTGTTGTTACCTTGAAGTCTTATTTTGTAGGATGGTGGATATGCAGGGACCTGCTTGCAGATTGGTATCACGATGTCATGGAAAGCTTGGATACATAGGTTTGGTGTGAGCTTATGATAGTGATGTGGTTTTGGTTGTGTACATCATGATGCCATGGGTTGTTCAGTATCACGGTTCAGTGGGAGCATTTGGAAATAATGTGGATCCATTGTTGAATTTGGATGGTTATCTTACAGATAAGTTCTCGTGGTTTTGAGTATTAATCATTTTCTTGGAGCTTCATGATTATGTAGTTTGCATTTGAAGTTGGCATGGATTGATTAGTTGGTGCAGGAAGGCCATTGTTCTTGAGTCCTGTACTTGATTTACAATAATGATTCCTTGTTTAGAATAATTGCAATGTATAATGTCAAGTGGGAGGATGTTGGAAATAGGGTGCCATTTAATTGCAATCCTAAACATATTTCATGTATCTCCTAAGTCCTTGGAAAGTGTTCCCCAACACTAGGATTAGAAAGAGATTAAATTTGAATGAAATGAACATGTAAATTGACATTTGTAATTAATTCTAAATTATAGGAACATGTAGGGGTGTCCAAGAAGAGCTCCTACATAATAGGAGCACATGGGGTGCCCACATGGAAGGTGGAACCCATCTTGAGTTCAGTTAACTATTTGGAGAAAAGATAACACTTCAATAATGCATGTAAAGATCCTAGAAGTTAGAGATTGATGTTTACATGCATGAAGTTCAGTTCAATTCATTATCAGTTTAGTTTAGTTTAGTTTAGTTTAGTTTAGTTTAGTTTAGTTTAGTTTAGTTTAGTTCAGTTGTGGTTCAGTTATCTTCAGTTGCATGTAGTTTGTTTCAGTTGAATGCTAGTTGACTTCAGTTGACTTGGAATGCATGACCAATGACTTGAGTTGCATGAAAGATAATAGGTTGATACTTTCAGTTAACAAGGGATGATCAATAATGCATGATGTTTGCATGAATGATGGAGAGATATGTTTCAGTTAACAAAGATTGACTTGGACCCACCTTGGGCACCCAATTTGAGATCTTGGAGTTAACACCTTTGCATGAGAAGATATTTACAAGGCCGAGTTAAGTGGGCCCATTCTTGGGTGCCAAATTTGAGGAGAATCTTACAAGATATCTTCAAAACCAACAATCAGTTTGGGACACCCAAATTGATGAAGGACTTGGTTTGACATTGTTTTTCACGGAAGAACTCTACTTGCACAAGAATGGCGTAGATATTTGTGAGGAGCTTTATCCTCTTGTAATTGTCATCTCTTTGGAGTTTACAATGTTCGCAATTGTCTACTTATTGCAGCAAGTTGAAGAGAGTTCTAAGAGAGTACTTTTGTGAAGCATGGCATGTGATGTGTGGATTCATGCTTGGACACATGAGAGTTTATTACAGGTTGTGAGGAAGAATTGTTGAAGGAAAAATAAGCATCTCAAGGAAGGATTGATAAAGAATTATTGTAATCTTGTTCTAAATAATACAAGCACTATTGATTCTGGTGGTGGATTTTTTTCCCAAAAGGGTTTCTCCACGGTATATGTTGTGTCACTTCTATCATCTAGTCTTAGTCTTCTACAATCTTCATCTAATTCTACAATTGCTAAAATGAATCTAAATAGATAATCATATACAAAGAAATTGTAACAAAGAACACTTAATTAGATCTACAATCTCATAGTTTTACAAAGTATTAAGCTACATAATTACCTTCATTTTCAACAACCCTTGCTTGCATTTTTAGAAGTCTCTAGGTCCTCTTTGAATCTTTCAATGCAAAGATAACATGCAACTAATGAATGAAGCAAGGAATATTTCTACAATGAACACAAATATGTGCCAATATATTGACACGTGCAATACATCGCGCCAATAATTGACTGAAATGTTTTTCTAAATTTGGTCTAATTTATATTTGGTGACTAACTATTTACTCACTTTTATTTATGTGACTAAATAATTTTTTAGTCAATGACCAAATTAGTCATTTATTTACTCATTTATAGCTGAGTTGCAAAAAATTTAAAGTAGAATTTAGTCATTTTAAGTTGTTAGACTAAAAGTTTTAGTCACCTAGTCATTTATTTTCCAAATTCTACTAGTGGAAATAAAATCTCCAACCATAATCCATGGAAATAATGGATCTAGAAACCTCAAGTACTGAATGTGTGTCTAGAGATAGGATTTACCAAGTAAATTTGTTGGAGCATAGATATTGGTGAGCAAGAAACAAAAATTTGCCAGAATCAAAACTAGAATTAGCCATAGTCATAGAATTTCTACTAAAATACCACCATAGGGGAGATACCCTACATGGGTCCCAAAGGCACACACAACCCCTCCATCCATGTCTTGTGCACAACCAAACTAACACTAGCCTCTCATCCACAACTTGGAAGCTATGCTAAAAATTTCTTCCACATACACCTTTGATTCTTGAATCAAAAAAATATCTAGAGAATGCACTCTAATTAACTCCTGAACAACCTTTTATCTATGAATGTTGTTCAACCCCCTTGCATTCCATGAATGAACAATCATTTTTGAGGGTTAGAAAAATGGGAGTCAATATTCTCAACTGACCCTAACTCCACCAAATTCTCACCCATTAATTTCATTTTATCTTGATCCTTCTTCCTCCCCACCTTGGGAGGATTTTCTGAGACCCCCTTTTTGAATTTCTTTTGTTGCAATCCTAATGAAGGAAAAACTTTACTACCTTTCCTAAGAGTTGAAACCCCCACCTTTGGCCTTGTATCAAGATTATGTACGGAGGATTCTTACACCAACTCTAGACTCCTGGATGGATCAATCTCACAAGGGACCCCAAGATCCTAATCAATGTCCATATAAGATGTAGAGCACTCCATCAATTGTTTGTTTTGGTTGGCATCCTCCTTGGTAGCCATTTGCTCCACCCCCAAATTATCTACCCTTGAAAGTATTATTTATGGGTTCACCTCAATAATAAAGATCTTCCAAGACCTCAAATTTTTTATAAGCCTCATCCTCCTATCTATCTTTGAGAGATCACTTTTGGTCTCTTCCCTTATTATGGATCTTTACAGGAAAAGAACCCTCTTTATTTTGTGTCGCCCTCTAACATAGGGGCTTTCCCTTTATCCTTCGCCTTCTCTAAACGATTTGGAACCATGGTTTTAGCCCCATTGTTTGACCTCTCAAAAGGGTTAAATTTAATAAATTTCCATTGTAAATGCTCATACTCATGAAAAATTTGACACCAAAAAGGAAGAGCTTCTTAGTCAAGCTGTTGAACCCATGAAGTGGTTCCAACACGAATTTCCAATGAATTTAGAAAAGGGTTATTTAAACCAATTTCAATACAAATACAAGAATATTAAATTTCCTTCTTATCCAAATTGTTTTGAATGGGCCCACTAGCTTGCCCAACAACAACTCAATCATGTGAAAAATATCATTTCTCCAAAACTCTAGCGGGAGCCATGGGAGTTGAACCCACACAAGAACCCTTGATGGGAGCTCCTCAATAGAATTAAATTTGATATGCCAAGGCTTAATAAACATACCCACTTGGTTGTAGAATTAGGGACCCCCGTCATAAGCCTTGTTGCAATCTACCAAGTAGGAGAATGCCATGAAATAATTATTAGCTACCAGCATCACCTCCATATCACCCTCTGGGTTATACATTTGATGAGTCCATGATTCCAAGAATGGAAGTGAGACACAAGTCCCCATAAACTTACAAATTAAATCATGATTACTCAAATAACTAACATCCTCCACTATTGAATCCTATTGAATCACTAGAACTGGTTGAGAGAGACTCCTCACTAAGCAACCATTCACTTTCAAGACCTATGGACCCCTTAGATGAGATGGGACTTCACCATTCAAAGCATTGATTAAAAATTTGATTGCATTCACATGGATGGACAAGAGTGGGTCAAGCCCTAATAGAATCTCACAAAAGGAAAAAATTCTCCTTGACTCCCAAAGCTCCACGTGAATTCATACCTAACACCCAAGCTAAACATCAACCTACCCACAACATACTTCCCTACCTAGGACACCATAGTTCTTTATACTATGTTACATCTTAAGGTTATGACCATTGGGACATGAGTCATTGATTTGGATTTATCTTTATTGTTATTTATTTTTATGCATCCATGTGTTTATCTTTATTATTGTATTTTCTTTCTTTTATATTTCAATTCAATCTTTTATGCATATGACATATTGTCTTCATGGTCAATTGTATCATGATGCATAATAACTATGCAAAATTAAAATTGTTGTTCAAAAATATTGGAATCTCTCATAAATTCCCAAAATCTACGTATGCTCAAAATACTCTACAAAGATCTCATGCTCCTTCATTTATGTTTTTAACATCATAATCCATAATAAAACAACCTCATGTACTAACTCAATCTAAAAAATTTCATCCCTTAATTAATTTTAGCTACTTCAATTTCAAGAGCACACTTATGTTTTTCAAACCTGCTCTTCCTCTTAAGGGGGCATCCCATCATCCATTCAATCCTTAATCCATCCAATCCTAATTATGAAGCCTCTCCAAGCATTGAAGCGTCATTTGGATCAACTCTCAACTAATTCCCATGTATTAGGGATGTATCCTTCCCCACATCAACAACATTATCAAATCATTTAATCCTTGATCTTTGATGCTTGGGGCATCTTTCATCATCAAATGCCTACATCTACTTTCTTTGAAATGACATTGCTTAATGTATTTGCAATGCCATTTTAAAGAGGGCCAAAATGTAGACAATTTTGTGAACTCCATCCCAACACTTAACAATCATTTATTAATCATCCATTTGATTAAATCATTAATCAATTAATACACTTAACCAAATTAAATTGATTAAATAATTCTTATCGCTTAATTAATTAAAATAATTCCATCATCTAAACTTTCCAATTAAAAATCTATTTTAATTTAAAAATCCATAAATTAATTTAAATAAATCATAAAGTCAAATCAAATATTCACAATCAATTAACTAATTGTATAAATGAACAAAAAATATTTGAAAAATAAAAACAAAAATCAAAGGTAGTTAATTGATTGAGAAAATAAAATAAGTGAATCAAATAAATCATTAATTTAGTATCCAACTTGCTAATAATAGTCAGACATATTATCCTCATGCATTCCATCACATCCTCATTCTCATCCATAGATTATCCCTTCATCTTTCACAATCCTAAATCTGATTGAGCAAGTAGATGTAAAAACAAGCAATAAACATATCATTACAAAGCTAATCCATCAACACTCTATTGGAGGTTTATATGCATGTTAGAGTAAATTATTTTAATTTATCATTCATTTACTTTTAACTTGAATGTATATAGTAATTATATTGAGATACTCTCAAAATGGGTACAAAACTAAAAGGGAATTGACATGTGTATGCACAATTTACCATTATAACAATGCACATGTTGACGATGATATGTTTCTATTCCAAACACATAGAGAAACTTTTGTTGATGAAGCTTGATTATGGTTTGATTTGTATCAAGCTTTTTACACTTCATTCATGGACCTTTTAGATTGATGATGATACATTTTCATTCCAATCAAGAACTTTCATAACTCTCTAGCTATAGTCCTTCCAGATTTAGTATTTCCAAACTATATTTGCACAAAATCTCATTATACACCAAATGTTCATACATATTATCTTTGAGTGCCTCCTAAATGGTCTCATGAGACCAAAGCAGACCAATATCATCTAACCCATCGGACCCAAAATGCATTCACCATGCACAAATGCATAGTCAAGGAACCATTAAAGATGTTTTGAAGCCTTTTATTAAACACCAATCCCTACCTTAATGGGTATCTTCACTTAGCTTGATTTAACTCATATATTTTCCCTTTAATGAGATATCTCTATACATCACTATAAGTAGAATTGATCTTTCCCTAACCTTAATCTAGACAAATCCAATAAGATGCACACATAAGCATAAATTAAACTAGATTAATAATTGAGAGTTTTGGGTATGACAATTCAATACCTAATGCCAAGATAGCAAATTAAATGTGAAGTGGATAGGGATACTTAATTGCCAAATGAGAAGGTGTTTGGTGAAGATTGTAGACTGACTATCTCTATTCTAAAAATGATATCAATTTGTTTATGTAATGCTTCAAATTCTTTGTGGGTCTAGGTCTTTTTTGCATCTGTGGATCTATTCTCTACCATGTGGATCAAATCTTGTTATCTATATATGGTCTTGCTCTTTAATTTGTTAAATTTAACTTTGGTTGCTTTAGTATTTAGACTAGTGATGCTTATGAATACCTTTGGAGGACTATTGAATCACTAGAGAATAAGTTCTCCTAGGTTAGCCACTAGAAAAGGATCAATTGTGCCAATGCAAGCTTCAACCATGCAAATTCTTTGAGTCCTTTTAGTGCAACAATTTGAAATATTTTTCTAATAATTTCTACTTAAGATGAGAAAGGATGTTTGGAGGTAAGAGGATGTGAAATGAATGCAAATGAATGTCTTTAAATACAAAGACAAACAATTCATGCAAACATGTGTTTATTTGGCTCACAACAACTAGTTAAATAGGTGGAAGTTTTCCAAATTTGAACTTGAATGTTTTGAAATCAAGGGTCAAAATGACTACAAGACCGAGCTTGAGCTCATGCCCATAAGAATGATTTGAGATTTAATGGAATTGTAAATTATCTATAGGGAATGAATGTTTGATCATGGTGGGTATAATCAACATGATTTGTATCAAAAAGTATGTAAAGATAGATTAAGTGCTAGTAGATGTATGGAAATGAGTATATATGTTGATAGGTGAAGATTAAAGGAATGAGCCCAACTTTGCACAAGATTGCATCATTTGTCAATATGTAATTGTATTGAGATGCTCTCAAAATGGGTAGAAAACTAAATTGTAGTTGATAGGCACATACAAATTTTACCATGTTGATGATATGTTTCTATTCCAAGCATTTAGATAAAAAATTTAGTTGACAAAGCTTTATTATAGCTTGATTTACATCTCGCATCTTACACTTCATTCATGGACTATGTATATGCTTTCTAAAAATATTTCACTTTCATCTCTAACAAATATTTGCAAGGCAATACTATTATTTTAACATCAAAATAACTTTCATTATTATATCATCCATCACGAACATGAGACGCATTATATTAACACTATTAATCATCAACACATAATCAAACATAAACAAAGAATCAAAAAAATACACTAAATTAAGAAATCCTCCACGTGTGATATTGAAATTACTTTTATAAAGATAATTCATTAAAGTTATCTATCACTAGTTATGAACATATATCGTTCACACCCCATTATGATTAAAAACAACTTCCAAAACTAGTTCTAAAAATGCTAATAATTATATGAATCATATAACATCTAAATCTCCCACATCATAGCAATATATAATAGTATAATCACAAAAGTATATAATGAGTCAAAACTTTTTTGATGGTACATTTACGAAGGTACATAGTAAAAATCAAAGAGAGTAAATAACTTAGAAAAGAAACTTCCCAAAGATACACAAGGGAAAGAACAGTCGTACTGTGCAAAGACTACATCAAAATTAGCATCGCTATATGACATCTTTGTTAATACTGTGCTGCGTATTACTCAGAAAGCTCCAAACCGGCCACCTTGCGGAAGTCATAGTCACTGTCATAATCTAGGGCTATCTCCATTACTCCGCTCGCCAAATACTTTCGCAAATACCTACCAATTTCCTGGACCTGAATTTTACCATTTGTTTGCCTGATGGAATGAGAAGCCACATCCTCCACATCAAAACCAGTACTCAAATTCGGCTCTTTCTCTGTCGTGGTGCTCCTTGAGCTGCAATCCTTGTCCTCGCTAATTTTCCTCTTCCCTGTTGCGGATTGAGGCTGTGTCCTCTGCGTGTCCTGCTCAGCAACGACTTTCACAGGGGAGCTCCTTGAGCTGCAATCCTTGTCCTCGCTAATTTTCCTCTTCCCTGTTGCGGATTGAGGTTGTGTCCTCTGTGTGTCCTTCTCAGAAACGACTTTCACAGGGGGGCTCCTTGAGCTGCAATCCTTGTCCTCGCTAATTTTCCTCTTCCCTGTTGCGGATTGAGGTTGCGTCCTCTGTGTGTCCTGCTCAGCAACGACTTTCACAGGGGGGGTCCTTGAGCTACAATCCTTGTCCTTCCTTATTTTCCTCTTCCCTGTTGCGGATTGAGGTTGTGTCCTCTGTGTGTCCTTCTCAGCAACGACTTTTACAGGGGGGCTCCTCTTGTTCCTGCGAGGGGAGGCAATATTCTCAACCCTCGGCCTTTTCAATTGCGGCTTTTTTCCACCATTGAGGGTTGTCTGGGGATGCTTTCGGGCGTAGTAGCGCAAGCGCTGGCAAAAATGCTTCTCACAGTAAGAGCTGTCGACCATGGCAAGAAAAGGGCATCTCCATCCCCTCCCATCCGATCGCCCGCACTGGCGCCTATAGGGAACAGTCCCGCCTTTGCCTCTGCCTCCGCCTCTGCATCCCCCTTCCGCTTCTGCTTCCGCCTCACCCTCCGCTCCCTTCCGCCTCTTCATCACAACTCTGTCAGATTCGGTGCCGAAGAGAAGCCCTAGAAATTTTTTTCCTCTTTGAGCCCTACCTATCAAATCTCTCTTCCACAAGTATTAATCATGCAGTCTGCTTTACAGCGCTTTTCGTCGGCGGTCTTGCCGACGGCCGGCCAATCTGAAATCGTTCCAAATTTGAGGTTTTACATTCTGGAAAGAGGATTTGTAGAGAGGTGCAGAGCAGAAGATATAGAGAGATTACGGGGCCGACCTGGCGGCATGAGCGGGATTAATGGAAAAAATCTTCTTTGTAAGTCGTGATCGAATTGAAACAAAAATCTGGGCGTGCACGACACCGATTACGCCGAGTCATCCCTCCATTCAGTGATGAAAGAAATTTACCGGAACTGAAAAAAGCAAATTCAATTATTTTTATAGGTCCCACTTTTCTAAAGATTTGGCTTTGGGTGTTTTTATCTTCCGTTTAACTTATTCTAAATATGACTTACGGCTGCTCATACAAATTTAAAATAGTAGGAAAAGGATAATTTAGAATCTTCTCTATTTTGGTGGAGCTATTTTGGTGGAGCATATTTAAGCAGTTGGAGTGTTCTCATGCAAATTTAAAACTGTGGGAAAAGGATAATTTAGAATCTTCTCTATTTTGGTGGACCTATTTTGGTGGAGTGGCTATTGTTTAGGAATTTATATTGAAAAATCTACTAGGTGGCTCAATAATTATTTTTCCTTCTTTTTTATTCGCCACCAATTTTCCCTCCAAATTTTATCTACAAAAATTATTATTGATATTATTTATTAATACATTTAAATAAATAATAATTGCATATTTTTTAAATGACTACTTAAATAGTGAATTAAAATTCATGGGGCCACTAGTCCCACAAATTACTCTTATAAGCTAAGCAGCTGAATGGGGACTTGCCCTTAAACTAGTTATCCAAGGGAAAATAGGTGTCTCTACTATTCTAAATATGACTTAAACTAGTTGTCCAAGGGAAAATAGGTGTCTCTAGTGTTAGTGTTGGAAGGGGATGTAGTCCCTACTTTGATAAATCTAGGTTACTTACAATTAATTTAGATTTAAATATTTAGTATTAGAAAGATAATTATATAAGAAATGTTTATAAAATTGAGTGATTTTAGATTAAATTGTGTGTGTTTGTATGCCATCATTATTTTGGATCATACAAGTCAATATTGTCATAGTGTGTTGGTTTAAATGTGTTGTTGTTCTTGTCATCAAGGTTCAAACTTCATTGGGGTGTTATTGTTGAGTGTTTATGTTGTGGATGAAGTACCCCATTTGTGACATCATTGGTTCATAGCTTTAAGTAAAAAATGTTTACCCCTTTATAAAAAATTTTGTTTCGGATCACACATGTATAGCAAAAGATTACACTATAGAAACCAATTCATTAAATGTGAAGATATACTTATCTCTAAAAAGTGCGATGTTGTGTCAAGTCTTCAAGGATTGATATGCTCTCCTATTTGGTAGTTGCTATTTTGTTGTTGGTTTTTTTTTTTTTTTTGTTATAGTGTTGTCTTTTTGTTGTTTGTTTGTTGTTAGTCTAGTTTTTTAATTATGCTTTGTATGTTGATTCCTTGTTAGGAATCAATGTTTCCTTTGCCTTTGGGCTTTTGTAAGGATAAGGATCCTTGATATTCATTTTAATATAATACAAAATATTTCAGATCACATTGCATTACATATCATTAGGATGAATAGAGAAAAATAATAATTTAAAAACCACACACAATTTAATCTAGAAGTACTCAATGCAATAATATGGACTCTGGAAACATCATATATCCAAAATGTTAAAAACTAAATTAAAAGAATTAACCATTTCATTTTTAAAATTATGATGAAAAATTGAATGTTGATGTTGTGCATATTTCACATGTTGATGGTACATAAACCAATGCCCATGCTTTAAGGAATGTCTTGATTTATAAAGAATAAAGGAATTATTTGTGATTCAAATCCGCACCCTTGGGGTTCAAACACAAGTGCCTTGAAAATAATCTAATGTGGGATCATCCTATAGCATGCAAGATTGATCTAGCTAATTGTGGATTGCTAGAACCCATGTCATCCATATCCCTAATATCTACTAATGTTTAAGGATTGGCAACATTGAAAAATATTGTAGGGAGAATTCTAGATTGCAAGGATTGTGTTCTCTTAGGTCAAGCCCCTTGATTAGATTGGCCTTATGAGTATGGATGAATATCAAAGTGTAATGCCTAGCTTAAAATAAACTAGGATATTAATGGAAAAAATATGACCAAACAATTTTTTTGCATTACAAAAATGGTGTTTAGCAAGACACACAATAAAATTGTGCACTCTAAGTGTCATAACAACATGTGGTGACACACTTGACATACCCACGAATGCATGATGCACAATGCCACAATAGAAAGTATTAAGAATACCATGATTGACACAAGAATGAGGTATGGGGAAGAGACAAGGTTCCCAAAACCCTTTTATTTACCTATCCAATCATCTCTACCAAAATGTTCATCATCCCATTTTCATTGGGTTGCAACAAGGAGAGCAATCAAATTGCCAATATCATAACCCTTAATTGGAGGTCACTCTAGCTCCTTGATCCTCAAATGGGTATCAAACTTTTTATAATTTTTATACTATATCGAATTACATGGAAGTCCGATACTCGACAAGACTGGTATGAGAATTCACAAAATTATGATACCCCAACGAGCTAGTATCAAACTTCATGAAATTCTAATATCTTAACATGTTGGTATCAAACTTTAGAGAATTTTGATACCCCATAGGCCAATATTGAACTTCAAAGAAGTTTGATACCCCACTAGGCTTGTATTGGGCTTCATGGAAGTATGATACCTTAACATATAGACCAAAACCAAAATAAACATTAAGGAATACAAAAACTAGTAGATTTAATTCCTTTACTCAATGAGGTTAACTTCCTCGATTTATGAGCTATTAAGAAAAAACCCAAGGGATTGTGGATGCCAACTTGACTACATGAGAGTCTCCTGAAGAGTATAGTTCCCAAGAAATAAGATAAAGTGCATCACTAGCTCCTAACACAAGGGAAAGAACTAGAAGACAAACACAAAAAATTGAAACAAAATTCCTTCCTTATTCAACACCAATATTGAGATGGGCCCAAAGAAAATATAGAAATTTTAACCATTAAGATAATACAATATAGATTCACCCATAAACCTCCATAAATATAATTACAATATAAGTTAATTTAATCCAAGCATGCATAATCATCATGATTTCAACTTACAAATTGTAGTCTAGAAAATTGTCACCCTTAACAATTTCACACTATGTTTTGGCCCCCCTAAATTATTGAGCTTAATTGACCCCATAGTGTCCTAAAATTATGTATTCCATAGCTCATTTGTAGAATTTTTCAATAAACTACAAGCATTGAATAAATGTATCCAATTCACGTGTTGCCCCTGACAATGAGTGTCCTAGAAATTCAGGTTAGGACCCATTCGCCCATGGGAAAATGGGTCCCCCTTCTTAGCCAAGACCCATTTTTGGACATGTTGTTGGAGGTAGTTTAACATTCAAAATTCAAATTGCAAGTGTTGGCTTTTGGAATCTAATTTTTGGAAAATTAAATAAATGCCTATAAATACCTAATATTTTCATCATTTGAAACTAGAAGTGAAATTAAGGAGAAAATATTATTGTCAAGGGCAAGTCAAGAGTAGCATTCTAGAGATTTATTACAACAATTCAAGATCCAAGCACCATGTCAAAGTGTATGTGAGTTCATGTGTTCATGTTATCATGGTTTGTGAAGGCTAACCATTGTTGTAGGTCTCCAAAGCATTCAAGCATTCAAGTAAAGCAAGATCCAAATTCTTGAGGTGATGTACATGACTTCAGTCCTTCAAGGAAGCCATTGAAGGGTGATGAGTTGAACCATTTTGTGGTTTCATCATCCCTTCCTTTCAATAATCATTCCTATCATTGACATTGTCATTGTGGAAGTGGAAACACTTACACAAGGTTTGACTGAGGAAAGCCCCTAAATGGCCCAATATTTCCTCTCTTTGTGAATGTGTAGGATCTTAGGTTTGAGGAGGATCAAGGAAAATTTGAGGGCAATTCATTCATTGTTGAATTTGTTGTCATAAAATTTGTCAAGATACAAAAACTCACCTACAAAATTTATGATGATATTTCGACAACTCTACAAGTAGAAACAAGAATCTCATATCTACCATCAGAGGACCCCAAAAGTTGAGCAAGACACCCTATCAAAGACTCATTCACCATTGGTTGAATAAGTCCTTGTAGGCACAACCAAACTAATTTTTTGGCTAGGTATAATCATCTGGACCTTCCAAATCTGCTGAAACTTGACTATTTTAGTTTGTCAGTTGTTTAGATCTTGCAATTTACATATTAGGGCACATTGTCTAATTAGGTTAATCATTCTAAATCAATTCTAATCCATTCCCATATTCAATTAGACGTAGATCTAGGTCTGATTGGCTCTCCTTCACAGTTGATAGTCAATCTATTCACCTTGTTGATCTACATCTTAATGTAACTTGGAAAAAGGCCCCTTGCATCCTAGGTTCTTTGCATGTTAGGACCTAGGATCCCTTTTTATGGTGAACCCAACATCTTACATCATAACAATTTCTAAAATTGGAAGTCCTTCAAACCCTAGGTCTAGATTTGCATTATATTGTGTTGCATTGTGTATTTAGGGTTTCATTTTTGCATTATAAAAGCATAAAAAGACAAAAAAATTGCATTATATATTACATCATAGGTTGCTTAAAGGTTTGTTTCAATTATTTAGATCATATCTACATTCAAATTACATTCATTAAGTGGTTAAATTATTCATTGCATTTAAATTGCATCTTTCATTTAAGCCTAAAAAGTGAAAAATAGAATTGTTTTGTTTCAAGTTTGCATCAAATCATCATTTTTAGAATTTTGTATCTTAGACTCAGTCAATTGTTGTATTATTATGATCTAGAAATTGCATTCAAAATTTTCCTTTATTTTTGCACATTTACATTTGAATTACATTATCTTAACTTGAAGAAATTTTGGAAAAATAGTCACTATTAAGCATGTCTGCAAACGTAAACAGTAACATTAAACAACAACAAAATTCAATTTTTCAATTTTCTAAATCCCTGTCAGGGACTTAGATGCCCCTGGGAATCCCTTTCCTACTACAGGTGTCTCAAAAAAACTATGCACATATTTTTATCTCTATACTTTCATTATGTTTCTACTTGTAGATGTTTGTTCTAAAATTATGAAACAATGTATTGCATGTGCAAGAAAGGTGCCATTTTGCATGATTTGTTGCAAATTTGGGGAAAAAATATTGCATTTCAAGTCTGTAGGTCAATTGGTTACATCATGTTCTAATTGCAAAAATCTTGTGTTATCATAGTTCATATTCTATTATCAAATCTTGTTGAATATTTTAAGGAACTTTTGTTACAAGCATATGAAAATGAGTTTGTTGCCCCTCTTTTATTATTTTTCATTATCCCTCTCCCACTATACCTCCTATGTGTGGGATGAAAGAGAATACAATCATTAACAATTATGACAATCATGTAATTCTTCTCTCGATACCTCTCTTACTTGTGATGAAGGTACCTTGGTGTTGGAAGACCTAATCATTGAGCATCACCAGAATCTTGTTTATTTCTCTCCCCCTACCTCTCCTACCTAGGAAGATATTGTTCTAGGAAAGAGGATGAAATAAAAAATACACGTCTTCCAAAAAATAGTGTGAATGTTAAATTCCTCGAGCTCCCTCCGGGTGGTTTTTTTTTCACTATGTACTGGCCCACGCCTCATCTTTTTGAACTTCATCCACTACTACCACATTTCTACCAGACACTCTCTGTAGGGAAGCCTTCCTTTACTCTCCTACCGGCTTCTACCATGATTCCATGTGTTATCACCACAAGAACTTAATTGCTACTTCCCTTCACTTTTCAATCAGGCCCCCTCCATGTGCCATGTAGCTTTCATTCGTGTACACTTTTTGGCAGACCCCACAGTCAGCGCCGATGGTAAAGACTGCTCCACGTGTCTTCACCGTGGGGGATTTTCATTGCAGGAGGAGGAATCAACAAACAGCCCCCAACCTGTTGCCACATGTCTCTTTCACGGGGACTTCATCAAAGGGAAGGCGAGAGTGAGCAACAAGCCCCACCAGATTGCCATGTATTCTAAACTGCCTTTGTGGGTGAATGACACATGTCTGCACAGGAGTTTGTTGGGACCACTACCATCATTCAGAGGGGATGCATCTGTTCGATAAGCGACTACGTTCCATGGCCCGAATCTTTTCTATTGCAACGACCAAAGGAAATCATTGTTGTAGGAATCATTGCTCATGATACAAGATCTTTTCTTTTACTAGCCTGCCATGCGATGGGATTTTTATCTATATATGTTGCTTCTTCCTTCTAAAAATGAGTTGAGAAGATACAAAAAAGTTAGGTGAAAGTAAGCAGGCCTTTTATATTTCTTTTAGATTATTGTATAAGACTCTCAAACTATGCCATTGTTCAACCTTTTTGTTTTCTTAGGCTATTTGATAAAACATTATACTGTGCCATTGTTGTTCTAGATTGTTTATTTGCAAAACTTCTATGATTTAAATACAAGTTTGTTGGTTCAAATCATGTCTTTGAATCTTCTTTTCAGTAAATGTTTGTGAGAATTATTTTATGTCATTGAATGAATTATTCAAGTTTTCATCTTTGATTTCTGTTATTCTGGGACATAGAAGATTATTGAACGGGCCCTTAAATCACATCCAAAAGATAGATTTATCGTGCCTTACATCTAAATCTTGGCACATCGCCTTAGTTAGATCTTTATTTTTTATATCTGCGTCCTTTTCCCATTCTAAAACCCCAATTACAAAAGAAGTCGGCTTCTTTAAAAAACTAGAGGTCACTTAGTTTAGCGCAATTGGTCCCCCATTAACTGAGTTTCCCATAAAGGTTGTTACCTTGCCAATTTTTGGCATCAACAGAGAGTAAGATGAATTTCTTAGGTGAAGATGCTAAGGTGACATTAGATCACTACTTGATAGAAGATCATCAACAAGAAGTTAAATCCATTGAGGTTATGCACACATAAGTGACTATTAGGTGTCCTTTGATTATTGGACCTCCTAAAACTTCGTTTGAACCTCCTAAGAGTCCTCTAATTATTGGAACTCCTAAAATTCCTCTAATTATTGGACCTCCTAAGTCACCTCTCATTATAGGACCTCCTAAACCTCTAGGTGCTATCTTAAACTTTACAAGACAACTCACTGGTAATAATGTGTTGCAACAACCAAGTTACCACACAGTTGCTCACACATACAATACTAGACACAATAAGCAACCAAAAGAAACTCCAAAATCTATCCCATTACCTCAACCATATCTCCCACCCACACCTAACATCCTACAATGTAGTGGTAAAGAATTTGATCTTGTTGAGACACTTCGTAACACTCCTACTAAGATACCATTGTGGGATTTGATTCAAACATCACCTACTTACCATGACATGCTTCAAAAGTATTTGCAAAACATTTTTATCCCCTGGTGCACAACCAAATGATGTAGAAACTTTGATTGAGAATATGAATGAACCTAATTTGGACATTTTTTTTCATCAAAGTGAATTAACTCCTTTAAAAATGCAAAAACAAAATGATGCTTTGATGATATTGATTGTTATCAACAAGGTTGGGATTAGGCATACCCTTGTTGACAATGGTTTAGGGCTTAATTTTGGTAGTATAAACCTTTTTGGATAAAATTGGAGTGGACAAGACCAAAATTCAACCAATTTTTTTATCCATCTATGGTTTCGATAATGTGAGGAAGCAACCGCTTGGTGTGATAACATTACCTGTCAAAGTCAGATATGTTACTTTACAAAATCCTATCCACACCATGCCCCACAATATTTTATATAATCTTCTCTTGGGTAGATCATCAATTCATGAAATGAATGTAGTGCCTTCAACGCTTCATGATTCACTGAAGTACATACACACCAATAAGGTTTACATGATATAATCTAACACTAAATTTGAACAGTGTTTACAAACAAAGGATTCTCTTAGAACATTGACACCAACTACAAAAGTAGAACCTTTACAAGTTGAGGATAAAGATGAGAGCCTTCCATTTGTGAAAAATTTGTTGGATAGTGATTCATTAGATTTCACACCTACTTTCATGGGGGAATACAAAATTACAAAACAATGAAGGAAAAAGAAAAAGTCAATGTTGTGGCGATATCAACACAATATGACATTGAAACATCCAAGACACAAGAGTTCATAACTTCTATCAAGGAAGAAAACACAAATTACACATCCACATATGATGAAAGTGACTATGAAAAACCACCCTCATCGAAAGAAATGGAAAAACTTTATGGAAGAGGGTACCAACTCTTAAATCAATTTGGATATAATGGAAAAGGATGTGGAGTGAAAGAAAAAGGTATAGATTTGTATCCCTATTGAGCCTAACACATAACAAAAAACAAGAGGTCTTGGTCGTTTTCCTTTAAAAACATAAAAAATACTTTCACTTAATGAATACCATTAGTTGTTGCTCCTTATCATGTGGTAGTTGTAGTATCACACAATATTCACTACCATGCATGAGGGTATAGACTTGGCTTTATGCAATCATATGTCATATCACAAGGAGCATTATATCATCATCCATCTAGGCTTATATTTGACCCTACACTTGGGGGGCAAGGGGTTAGGTAGCCTTATCCTAGGTGCATTCCTTCTAGCAAGGGATCCCTCTTTATCTCCTTAAAGCATTAGTGTAGCAAGTGCACTAACATTTTAAGGGGGGCATATAGTTCCCCGCTCATTTTTTGCATACAAAATGGTCTCTTCTTAGTGATGATAGCATACATCTCATAGAAAGTGTGGCCTTGTCAACCAAAGTGTGGCCTTCTTAATCCATGGGATGCATCTCCTTTGTGGTGATATTAGACTTGATGTCCCATAAGAGTGTGACCTTTCTTTGCATATGACACTCCTCTTGGTGGTTATACTATGGTTAGAATGTCATAAGTGGTGGTGATGTCATGTGCGATGTTCCCTAAGGTGTGACCTTCATGTATCAAGAAAAGCCCCTTTGATTGTTACCTTTTTGTGGTGATATTATTACAACATCCCTTGAGGCTTTAAAACCTTAGCATATTCATCCCTCATGATGTTAAATCTTATCATATTCATCCATCGTGATGTTAAACCTTGAAATTTTTGCTCCACTTTGTTCATGGGAGTTGAACTTAGTGTAGCATTGACATAACATCTCGTGGCACCTTATCAAGGTTATCAGGGATTATAACTCTTTGTATGGTTGTTATGGGCACACCTTGTAGACCTAGTACATGTGTTTCTCATTTTTTCCACCTTGTAGATCTAGTGTGTGTCTCTCATTTTACTTGGTCTTGGAGGATCACCTAGTGAATATTGTACTTCACTAGCTTGTATGTTTCACGGTTTGTGATTCACCTAGCAAGTAGCAGAATTTTCTATTGTGTGATTCATGAATGTCTTTTAACATGGAAACCTAGCATAATACAACTTGCTTACCAATGGAGCCATGTGTTCCATGAGTGATGTATATGACTTCAATCCTCATGGAGCATTTTATTTATTTGATTAACATCATTTGGTATTTGAGACAATTTAAGACTAAGGTCTCTTTGCCTTACTAAGTCGAATCCTTTTAGCACTAACCTTGTGTTTTGTTGTGTATATTTGTTATGTGTTTTCACGTGTCTTCTTCATGTTTACATCATGCTTTTTTTCATTTCATTGTCATCTTTATGTTCCATCATACCATGTGATTTCATCATGTATACTTTGTGTCTTCCAACATGTATGTTTGTGTATGTTGTCTTGTTGCATATCATACATATGTGTGTTCATTTGTGCTTATGTTGGTTTGCCATGGGATCTTGGATATTGAGAGCTTGCACAATCCCCTTGATCCTTAGTCATCCCATCTCTTCAAAATTTGGAAAATTAGACCCCTCTTGATATATATTCTTCTAATTTAGTGTGAGTTTGAGCGTAAGGTCATACTCTCACTAAAGTGGGAGCTAAATGTAGTATATAAAATTTTCACCCTTAACAATTTCAAACTATGTTTTGCCCCCCTAAATTATTGAGCTTAATTGACTCCATAATGTCCTAAAATTATGTATTTCAGAGCCCATTTGTACCATTTTTTCATAAAATACAAGCATTGAATAAATGCATCCAATTCACATGTTTCCCTCAACAATGAGTCTCCTAGAAATTTGGGCCAAGACCCATTTTCCCCTGGGTGAATGGGTCCCCCTTCTTATCGAGGACCCATTTTTGGACATGTTGTTGGCAACATTTTAACATTCAAAATTCAAATTGCAAGTGCTAGCTTTTAGAATCTAATTTTGGGAAATTAAATAAATACCTATAAATACCTAGTCTTTTCATCATTTGAAACTAGAAGTGAAATTAAGGAGAAAATATTATTGTCAAGAGCAATTCAAGAGCAACATTCCATAGATTTATAACAACAATTCAAGAATTTCAAAGTGTATGTGAGTTCATGTGTTCATGTTATCATGGTTTTATGAAGGCTAACCCTTGTTGTAGGTCTCCAAAGCATTCAAGCATTAAAGAAAAGAAAGATCCAAATCCTTGAGGTGATGTGCATGAATTCGGTCCTTCAAGGAAGCCTTTGAAGGGTGGCGAGTTGTAGCATTTTATGGTTTCATCATTCCTTCCTTTCAATATCATTCCTATCACTGGCATTTCCATTATGGAAGTGGAAAAACTTACACAGGGTTTGATTGAGGAAAAACCCTAAATGGCCCAACATTTCCTCTCTTTGTGAATGTGCATTATTTTAGGTTAAGGAGGATCAAGGAAAGTTTGAGGGAAATTTGTTCATTGTTGTATTTGTTGTCATCAAAGTTGTCAAGATATGTAAACTCACCTATAGAATTTACTGATGATATTTCGACAAATTTCTAAGTGGTAACATGAATCTCATATCTACCATCAGAGGACCCCAAAATTTGAGTAGGAAACCCTATCAGAGATTCATTCACCATTGGGCGAATAAGTCCTTGTAGGCACAACTAGACCAATTCTTTGGGAAAATATACCACTAGTACAAAAATTGCAATAAATGACTGCAAAAACTACTAAAAATTGGTCACGTGACCATTAGTTTGGTCACATGACCATTAGTAGTTTATTGCCAGTCATTTATAACATGACCAAATTCATGACTAAACCATTTTTAGTCATTTATTAGTTGTTTTGATTGATCAATTTGGTAGTATATTTAGTCGTTAATTTAGTCATTGATTATTGTTAACTGGTCATTTATTTAGTCATGGTAGTCATTTATTTAGTCATGGTAATCATTTATTTATTCATGGTATTCATTTATTTAGTCATGGTAGTCATTTTATTTAGTCATGGTAATCATTTATTTAGTCATTGTAGTCATTTATTTAGTCATTTATTTAGTCATAGTAGTCATTTATTTAGTCATTTATGAACTAATACTTTCATATGTGTATTTAAACTCCTATATTTGGAGAATGTTGTTACAATATCTAGTTTATGAAATTGTAAACCAAGAGAAGCTATCATTGAAATTCTGTTGTGATTGAAAGATATAAAACTTTAAAGCTCTTATGTTATATTGGAAAAATTAAATTGAAACAATCATAAAACTTCAACAAATCTGCTCAAAGGATTGAAACAACAATGTTGGAAAATAATTCATTGTATATTCAAACTATACATAAAATATGTTACAAAGAACTCTATATATAGAGTTTTGAAGACATAATCTTTCACAGTATGCAAACTGTTGATTTATTATGCTTTGAAAACTAAAAAAAACTAAAACTAAAGCTAAAAAGCCATCAATGTGAATGCATTTCTTTAGTGATGTCATTGTTGCACATGGGGTGGTTGTAAATGCATCTAGAAGGCACTGGTTTTGCATGTTCTCCTTGCTTTGTACCTATCCACAATAAAAAAACTCAAAATTTGTTAATATTTTTAAAAGATCTATGAAACTTTGAAATATGAAAAAAAAAGTGGGATGATAAAGAATTTCACAACAATATAGGCCTGAGTATTGCCCAAATATAGTTCTGAGATGGATCCAAGTCCAAGATCAACATTGTGGCATGTCCCAAATTCTTTGTCAGTATATCAATAAATTTTGGGTTGGCTATACACTTTTATATATACATGAACATTTACTATAATATAAAAAAGGCTATAAAATAAAACTTATATATATAATATCCCTGAACATTTACCATTAAGAGAATATTAAAAAAAAAATTAATGGAGGCATTTTCAAAAGCCCTTTTAAATAAAACCATTTTGTGCATATCCTACAATTAACACATTCCATGAGACCACATTTCTTTGAGGTATTATGTCAAGTAATTTGTGTGCCTTGTCTCTGCCTTCCTCCCTGGTATTGACCTTTCACTTCTCCATTTGGTGAGCTGCAACCTGAAAATAAGGTTTCGATGAGGGTTTTAGAGTATGTTTATTAAAATGAAATTACAAACAAGATTTGATAATGAGCACATTTAGGTTTTTACATTATGGCATCTTTACCTTTTCTGTCATTTGTGTTGCTTTCCTGACTGCTATTGGTTTCAACTCCTCCAAACTCCATTATTGGCTTTGTCAACATCTTTGAAAAGTAGTAGGATACCTTGCAAATATCGTCAATCAAACAAAAACAAGACTTGACAGTACACAGGCAGAAATATCGTCAATCAAAAAAACAAAAAACACAACAACAAATTTATGTCATAATAATGCAAAAATGGTACCCAACCCACCACCGATCTCTATCATAATAATTTTTCCTTCCTTCCAAATGCTACTATTGGCTTTGGCTCCTCCAAACTCTTCCTCCCTAGTATTCTATCAAGCAGTCCATGCACCTTGTCTCCAAACTCTTCCTCCCTGGTATTGACCTTTCACTTCTCCAATTCGACGAGCTGCAACTTTAAAATAGGGTTTCAATGAGGGTTTTAGAGTCTGTTTATTAAAATAAAAATTATGGCCAAGATTTTCCCCCTAAAAAAGATTTCAAAATGGAATTGAAAGTAAATAAACTACAACATATAAATCTCTCACTTTTGCACAATAAATATTATTAAATATATTATAATATAATATTATATAATATTATATTATAAATGTTATATTATATTATAATATAATACTATATTATAATATAATATAATATTATAATATATATATGTTTGTTTGTTATTGGTAGGAGGTGTCCCCGTGACCATCAGGCTTCTCTTAAGTTTTTGTTACAAGTGAGACTAATCCTCCTACGACCACGCGCTAACCCTCAAGGGACCCACCCTAGACATGACTGGTTAAACCGGCTTGGGTACCAGATGCGGTTTGAACCTGTGTTGATCATCCATGTCTTCCAATGGCTTGACCAACCGGTCTACACCTCGGGGTCTATATTATAATATAATATTATATTATTATTATATATATTATATTATATAATATCATACTATATTATATTATATTGTAATATAATATAATATTATTATATTATATTATAATACCACCCACTCCCTCAATTCGAAATATATTTTTTAATTATCCACTTTAATATCATATTGTCTAATTTTTATTTGTGTGACTAATTATTTAGTTATTTTTTTTACCAGGCGAACAAATTAGTCACTTATGATGATCAAATTAGTAATTTATAGTTGTGTTGCAAAAAATGAGTAGAATTTATTCATCTTTAGTTGTTGTGACTAAAATTTTTAGTCACGTAATCATTTATTTGCCAAATTCTACTAGTGTACAATCATCTGCACCTTTTAGGTATGTCAAAACTTGACTATTTCAGTTTTTCAATTGTTGAGATCTTGCAATTTACATATTAGGGCACATTATCTAATTAGGTTAATCACCCTAAATCAATTTCAATCCATTCCCACCTTCAATTAGATGTAGATCCAAGTATGATTGGCTCACCTTCATGGTTGATAGTCAATCTATTCACCTTGTTGATCTACATCTTAATGTAACTTGGAAAAAGGCCCCTTGCATCCTAGGTTCTTTGCATGTTAGGACCTAAGATCCACTTTTCTACATTACACTAACATGCCAACAACATCACAAGATGATGTGTGGAAGATTACCAAATGAAATAAATAAATAATTTTCTTTAAATGACTTCATTCTAAACTTAGCCTAATCATAATCTGCATCAAAAAATTACCTCAAAGCACAAATATTTAGCAATTACAAAGGTCTCATGGACCCACTTACAAATATTAAAATAAATAATAAAATGAGACCATGACATAATAACTAGATGGGGGCTACTTCCCAAACATAGAAGGAATGCAATCCAATATTTATGTGACATAATGAATATTACTACATCAATAATGATCAACCTCCAAGGTGCTCCAATAATCAAAAATCACAAACATAAATTCTAAACCAAGAACTCTTCCAACTCCCAAGAGACCTTCAAAATGGGCCATTGGTGGAATGCTACTCACCACCATTCATATTACCATAATTTATTGCAATAGATATCTATGCCACTCTAGGAAACCCCCAAACTATGTAGAAAATATCATGGGAGCACTTCTCTCAAGGCCAAGGCTCACATGCATACAAAGCACACATGATAACACTCATGCCAAATCAAGCACATAAGATAATGCATGGAACACATGTCAATAAATGCACAAAATTAAATGATCAAAAATCATGTTCCACCAATCATAGCATAAACACTTACATAGGGAAACATCCTCAACATATAGGCATAAGAGATTAACCAAGTCACATACATACAACACAAGCATTGAAATGTACATAGTTAAAGTCTAAACCAAACACACCACATATGGACAAAGACAAGTCTCTTGTTAGATACAAATCTAATGACACAAGGACAAGGATCATAGGTTCATCACACCAAATCAATATTTGAGCATGGCATAGAAATCAGAGCAACAACAAAAATAATATTTTGAGACTTAATCCCAGAAGGTTCAAAATAGGAAAAGAATAATAAATATTCTTTTTTCTCTCATTTCAATACATTTATATCCATTCACAAGTTCATCATACAGTAGACACCTAAATGTATCACACATCTTGATTTTGCTTATTAACATCATTTTCCTCATTATCACTTATTTCCTCAATTTAATTAAATAATTTCTAATTATTCGATTAAATTCATTATTTTCCTCTATTAATTGAATAATTAACATTATTTGATTAATCACCATTTTTCATCATTTTCTCACTAATTTCCCTTAATTAAATTGTAGATACCTGAAATTGTCCTAGCTTGTGAACTAGCATTTTAACACTAATATTTGTCTTTCCCTAATGATTAAATAATGTTCATTTATTTAATTATTTTCTAAAACCATATTTCCACTATTAATTAAATGACTTTAAGTTATTTAATTAATTCATTTCAATTAATCTTCTTGTTTAAATAAATAAATCCTATTTATTTAATTATATCTTAATTCTTTATTCTTCTTGATTAAACAAATAAATCCTATTTATTTAATTATGTCTTAATTCTTTATTCTTCTTGATTAAATAAATAAATCATATTTATTTAATTATATCTTAATTTCTTTATTCTTCTTGTTTTTGATTGATTAAGCAGGGAAAAAGGGCCCTAACCCAAACAAAAGGTACATCATGAAAAGAACAGTTGGTGGTGAGAGACAACAAAAACAAGAAGCCCACCAAACTTCCCAAACCCCCAACCAAAATGCTTAACTAATCCCTTTTTTATCAAACATATCAATTCTATCATATAAATCAAAAAACCAAAAACTATCATCAATAGCATCCTTCCCTATCCATCTACAGTACTTATAAACAACTATCATAATGATCCTACTTAAAATTTACACAAAATTATAGAGATTTAAGTTCAAGCACCCACGACCATAACTAGTAGCAACAATCCTTTTAAACATAGTAGAAATAAGCATAAAAAAAAAAGAAACCAACACAACAAAGCAACTAGGCTATGCATCCTCGATCAGCTTTCAAGCTTTGACCAGATCTTCAACAGTACCATGCACAATTGCCTTCACCTCCATCTTACCAGCTAGGTCCTCACCATCACTCGTTGATTTCTTCTTTTGCTGCTTTTTTATTTTTCCCATCCCTGAGATAGTAGCCATAATAGCTTTCTTCATCACAACATCAACTACCATACACACATTCTTAACTACTTCTTCAAGGGTCTGAATTCTATGGACATTTCCTTTTACTTGCATTCCTTTCTCC
>VDFB02000008.1:21806168-21818370 GCA_007258455.2 Sequoia sempervirens | reverse complement strand
TTATAAATTAATTTGGTACTGGTTTGCCCCTCTCCACTAAAGATTTAAGCAATGAAAGTTTGTCAATGTCTTCCAAGGTTAAATTGAGACAATGCATTGTGCATGGACTCCAAAACAAAGTGGGATACTTAGCAAAAATCTTCTAGCAGCCACACAACTGGTAACATTGTTTGTAATATATTGTACTGCAAACTATGGCCCTACCTCAATGACCATCTCATCAAGTAGAGTGAAAAGCGGTTGTGTTGATTTGATCCCATTTAATGTATCCATGTATTTTAGAAAATTTATGCCAACCTTGGATACCACAAAAAAATTGATGTGAGTATTGTTTGTCCTATTTGTTCACCCATTAGACATCATAGTGTAGCCTATCTTATCACACTATTTGTAATGTTTGGCAAAGAATTTGCGCACATGTTAGGAGGCTTTGAACATAAGATCTATAATTGCAATTGCATTCACCATTGCTTGTCAATATGTAGACCTAACAACATTGAATGATACTAAATAGGCTAGAATAAGACAAAAAATTAGCAATGGTCTTTTTGACCTACTCATGAACATTCTTTCCACTCTGTACTCTCTAAAGATGGTTGTGCTCCTTGTGTAATATGAAGCACAAAGAAGACATTGATGTTGACATCATGTCTTAGGTCTCTATGATGTACGAGGTGTAGATGAATTTGGAATAAGTTGTAATTGTGATGCTCAACCTTGTTGGAAGGATCAACTTTGGCTTCAAAAGATGTGGATCCAATTGTTTTCCTTGCTCTTTTTGTTCTATTTTCTGCATAAGACTGAAGAGTTATCAAAGCTTGATGGGTGACATTTGTGGGGCACTATTTGCAACGATTAAATTACCTTGGCAACTTTTCCAAATGCCATTTGAGCAAACAAATGCCCCAAAGCATCAAGGCCACAAAGAATTGCATTTGACTTTTATTTAGAGATTGGGAGCGGCCCATTTTAGCCGTCTATCACAAACCTTTTTTTCTTGTGGCGCGTCCTTGAATTTGCAGAAATCAGGCAAAACCAATACCACAGGGGCATCCCAGAAATCCGGCGTTCCTGGGATAGGGGCGTCCGGACTTGGGGCCGTGTTCCCTAAGTTCCAGTAGCGCCACCGGTTTTGGTGGCTTGCGCCCGGGGATCACGAGGAACATCGATATCCTGGCGGGATCTTTGGGGGACACTGTATCCCTCAAAGCGTCCCCGGCGGCAACTTAAATCACATGGTTTAAAAAAAAAAATTAACACTTTTTTATTATTTGACATTTTGATTTGTACTTGTTTTGATATCATGCTACTCATTGTAATCATCTTTATGATTAGATATTTTTGATATCATATAATAGAAATCTTCCATTTGCCGATTCGACAATTGTAGTATTGAGTATTCTATTCTAATTTCTCATTAGTAATTCGATATTAAAAACTTCAATGTTCATTGTTCAATGTTCAATGTTCAAGTATTTACTATTTAGTATTTCAATTTGGCATTTGCAATTTTGCTATTTTACTTCTTAATAGTCTTATACATCTTTTCATAACTAGCATTTTAAGTACCATATGTATAGTATATAGTATGTACACTTCCTAACCGTCTAGAATTAAGAATTTGCCCACATCCCGTCCCGGTGAGGTATAACATAGCAAAAACAACCATTTGGGTTTCTTGAAAAACATTAAAAAATAACAATCCCTAACTCTTAAAGTAAAAAAAATAAAAAAAATCCTTGTCTTAAAGAGTTCATAAATATTTAAAAATTTCCTAAACCAAACAAAATTTAGTGTCCGAGTTATGGCTGAAACTTAGTGCATACTATTTTTTTAAAAATCTGTAACACTAACCCTAATCTTAGTATATACTAAAAATTAAAAAATAATAACTATAACCCTGAACCCTAAGAATTTAGGGTTGAGAGTTAGATTAATACATACTAAATTTAAAAGTAGAAAACCCTAACATGATACCTTAATTTAGGGTTAGAGTTTAGGGTTTAAACTTTAAATAATAAAAAGTAAAGACAAAGTTTAAAAATAAAACCTTAGGACCAAGCCATTAGGGTTTAACATTAAAAGCTCTCACTATAAGGATTTAAAATTAATGAAAAACTTTAAATAAAGGAAGAAAAGCCCTTAAGGTCCTACCTAGATCAGAAAGAAAGATATTCACTTAGCCATTGAAGAATGAGAGTGCCCTAATTAGTTGGACTCAATCTAACGTGTTGGTTCTGGTCTTGAATATTCAATAATGTTACTTCATCAAACTCTGAATCTGCTCTTGAAAAATCAAAATCTGCACAGCAAAAATGACCCACAAATGATGCCAGTTTTTGGTGCTTTGGTGGTTTCTTAAGATTCATGCCCAAGTACAGAGAAAAGAATTTGCAATCTGATTCAGATTGGATTGTCGGACCTGGCAGGTACCAATTATTGACAAGTTATCACATTTTCTGCAGAGTTTTACTGCTTATATCAATAACTAGATCTACCAACACGTTGGAATCTCCTTCAACAGCAAGCAGCAACAGTGAGTGTTTTATTGCTAACCTAATGGAATATGCTATCTGCTTCAGTGAAATTGTTAGTTTAGAATGAAACTGGATAAAAATCCTGTCATATTTGAAGTGTTTTCCAGAACCATTCTTTCTTGGATTCTCTATTGAAGTGCATTTATCATAGTTAAATTTGGTGGAAAGTCTTTATAGAGGAACCCATCTTCTTGAACTTCTTACACTTGCAGATCCCTACAAAGTGATCCCCCATTAGCAAATGACCCCTCAAATTATTGCAGAGTTGTCCTTCACACAATACAATATTGTTTATAAGAATATTTACTGTCATTTTTTTTGGCTGATGGAGAAATAAATGATCAATATAGCAAGAAGCCTTGAATGCAACGGTAGCAATCCAAACATAACAACCAACAGCAGGCAGTTTTGATAGATACAGAAAAAGTGAGAGACATGGGACCTCAAATGCACTTTGCATTGTAATTTTTTTGATGTCATTGCAATAGTGGTGCTTTAAAACTAAATGCAGCAAAAGAAATTTGAATATGTATAGTGGTTTCCTTTTTTAATATCTGACAGACTGTTCGCTACGTGCTTAATTTTTCTTGAATATTGAAGATAATATATTTTGTATTGTCAATGTTTGAGTGTTGTTTTTTTGTCTTCCAAGTATTCTTAGTCAGGTTTAGTTCAGAAGGGCTATGCTTGAAAATGGGAAAAAAGAAGACAGAAAATTAAATGTCATTTTTGTTGTTTATTGGTTAATACTGCTCATCTTGGATGCAGATGATGCAAAGACTGTACTCTCCCTAGCAAGAGTGATTGATTCCCTTTGAACTCAGAGGTATGATTTCCTTATTTAATCTTGGAATTGGCTATCATCCTATAATTATTGATACACGTCAATTTAAATGAATAATAGCTACAATCAAATAACACATTGTGTAAGGTCTGACTGGTTTGATTAAATGGTGTGAAAATGCCAAATGTCAAATTCAGTTCTATTGGCAATTCTGTTTATCTGATGTAGTTGGTTGCCGTGGTTCTAAGGATCGATATTGTAATTCTCCATTGTAATTTTTACAATGTTTGCAATGGAAGGAAGATATTTCTCAATGGTAATGGGAAGTTTGTTATGATCAGGGACTAGATACATTGATCTGCAAAAGTATTTTAGTGACCGTTTTAAAATGATCATTTTTGCTGTCAAGCAAGGTTGTAAAGGCAGATGGAATCGACAAATTATAATTCTCAATTATAATTTGTACAATGTTTGGTGGGTTCATGTAGAGAAGGAAAATATTTCTCAAGAGAAACATTTTGCGGTCATACAAATATTTACTTATTTCATAAAATAGAAAATATTGCAATGACAAGGGTTTTAAATCACAGAGTCAGACCTCTGTGGAAGCATGGTCAATTTTGCCTCCATCGTATATATCAATTTATTTCCACTTTTTAAGATATAATTCGATGATAATATGATTCTATCATATAATGCCAAGATTTTGAAGTGGTTGAATATGTGATGATCTTCACCTTCACCTTTAGAGACATTGTTTTGCTGAAATTCATTGTAACCATAACATTCAAAACAATATTAAAAGCTTAACAAAATGGTTTACCTTAAAAAATTCAGTTGTAGTGCACACCATGCCTTCAAATTCCAAATATGAACCATGAAACAAAGTGTTCTAGATTACTCTTATTCAACTAGTCAGCACTAAGTTTCCCAAAACCTATGCTACAAAAGAGAAAGTAATCAACAATTAAAAATTCTTTATCTCAATTTATTTGTGTTTGGCTAAGAAATCAATTAATCGAGTATCAAACTATTATCACTCAGACAAGTTCACTTAAAATAAACTAGCAATCACACCTTGGTGTGCAATGGGTACACTGAAGAAGTGTGGATGGTCAATTAGGTAATTTTTTGGTTTATTGTTTCCATACATTTGTGTACAATATACATGAAGTCAATTGCTAGGCTATTTTTAAAATGGTTTTGTTTGTGAAACAAAGGTCTCAATGGAGAAGTGATAGCTTAAAATCAAATATGTATCTACTTATAGGGATCCAAACACAACTAAAACAAAACCTTTGAATCAGGAAGATAATAAGGCTCCATTACCTATAGGCTCATGATATGTTTGAAATAGGGAGAGAGGGAGAGAGAGGGAGATATGTGGATGGAAAGAGGGAGAAGTATACAGGGAAGAGAGAGAGAGAGGAGAGGGATATCGGGAGAAGGAGAGGGATAGATAAGGAGAGAGGACAAAGGTATAGATATAGATGGAAGAGATAAATATATAGAGGGGGAGAGAGGGAGAGATAGAAATTTATAAAGATAGGGATAGGAAGTGATATATAGAGGGAAAGATATAGGGGTAAAGACAGATGGATAGATAATGAAATAGAGATAGAGGATATATAGAATTCGCTCGGAGAAGATAAAGATAAAGAAATAAAGATAATAAAGAAAACAAAGTGTCTAAATAGAATATAGAGAAGATAAAGGAAAGCGAATGGAAGGAGAAAAACTCGAGAAAGTAAAGATATAAAAGTAATAAGGAAGAAAGGAGAAAAATAAGGATAAAAGATCGAAAGGAATCATCTCTTCAAGGAAAAGATGTCGAGTGAAAAAGCCAACAAAATAAATAAGAATAAATATAAAGAGGAAGATAAGGAAGATCTCGAGATGGAATCATCTCAAAATCTCGGAAAGTGTCTCTCGATAAGTAAAATAAAGGATATAAAGAAGAGAATCCAGGAGAAGATAAGAGGATTCTGTCTATCATCTAGAATAATAATAAAGATATCGAAAAATGGGAAGATAAAATAGAGGTGCAAGAAAGGAAGAGGTGATATAAAGAATTAATAGAAGAGATAGAAGATATATATAAATAGATAGAGAGGGAGGGAGAGAGGATATAAAAGTAGAGAGATATAGAGAGTGATAGGGAGAGAGGGAGAGAGATAGAGAGATATATAGTGGGAAAGATAGAGGGGAAAGAGATGTAAGGAGACGTAAGGAGAAAGAGATAGGGAGAGAGATAGAGATGGGGAGGGAGATGGAAATTGAGAGAGTGAAAGAGAGAAATAGACATAGGAAGTTATATAGAGAGAGGGAGAAGTACATATGGGGAGATATTATAGAGATATGGGAAGAGAAAAATAGATCTCTTTATATCTTTGTCTCTCTCTCTATATATATATTTATATTTTTTATTCTTTCAATCTCTCTCTTCCTCTCTCCCCTACTCTCCATATTTGTCTTCCCTTCTCTCTTCCTCTATCTATCTTTCTCTCATTTCTTCTCTGTCTATTTCCCTCTCCCTATCTTTCTCCCCATACTATTTTTTTCTATCTCTATTTATCTCCCTCCTCTCTCCCCCTTTCCCTCTTTATCTCTTGATCTCTCAACCTCTATATATATCATTGTCTCATATTTCTCTTTATCTCTCTATCTCTCTATCTCTCTTTATCTAACTATATCTATCTATGCCTCTCCTCTTCTCTCTTTTCCTCTCTTTCTTTATCTCTTCATCTCTCCATATTTATTCATTTATATTTTTACCTCTATATTTGTATCTCTCTTTTTATCTCTTTGTCTCCCTCTCTATTTCTCTCTCTATCTATTTTTGTTGTAAATCTGCAATAGGTACATTGAAGAGGTTTTAAAGGTGAATTATCATATCCTTAACCAAATGGCATGCAACCTTGAGCATAAATCCCTAGGATGTGTTATCCTTGGATTGTTGGCATGAAACGACTAATCAAAAGTTACCTTCTCTCTCACTCTATAAATTTTAATTTATATTTTAAGTTTGAAACTCATTTTATTATATAAATTATAAAAAAAATCCAATGTATAATTATTCTACAATAATTAAAATTTTAATAAGATAAATAATTATAAATTAAATTAATTCTAATATTTTTTAATTATTATTTGTAATTTCATAAAAAGAAAAAAATAATAAAAATAAATTTCAAACTTAAATCTAAATTAAAAACTAAAATAAAATAAACTAAATGGAAAGTCAAAATATATCAAAATCTAAATATTAATAAACATAATAATTTTAAAAAATTAGTAACAAATAATAAGCTTATTAAGTTAATAAATGATTAAATAAAAAAAAACAAAACTATTTTTTTAATTTATTAGAATTGAAATATTAATAGAATATGTACCTTAAAAATATAATTAATATATCACAAACAATATTAACATAAATTCAATATTAACAAATAAATAAAATTTTAAAAACTAAAATTTGTATTTCAAATAAAATATTAAAAATAAATATAAAGTATATTAAAATTGTTAAAGGTAAAATGTTAATAGAAGTAGGTAACACCAAACTTAAGTGAAAATGAAATGACACCCTATTTAAAAAATAAAAGTCAATTTGTAATTTATTGATTTATTATTATTAATATTATTGTTTGAAAAATATATTTATTTATTAAAAAATATTATTATTTATCTAAAAATCTAAGTTTAAAAATTTTAAAAGAAAAAAACAATTCTTATCCTATATTTTCTTAATTTAAAACTAAGACTAGATAAGAATGCAGTTTTTTTTCTTTATTTATATATTATATGTTTTAATATTTTAGAAAATTTGATAGTTGAGATCATTTCAATAGTCTTGTATCCTTTTCTACAATTTCCAACAATTGATTTTCAATAGTAGGTCGTTCACTTCATAAGGAACACCTTCCATGTAATTATTCTCAATTTAAATTACAAATCAAAGATAAAAAAATTGGAAAAACTTTATCCAGATTAATTTCAAAATCAATATAAAATATTTGAAAAAGCAACCACAACAAATTTAAAGGGTCCTCGTTTAATCAATAATTCAAGATTGAAATGGACATATTTTAACATAAAGAGGGGTAAAAATTTATTAAAACAAGAAAAAATTACATAGCAGGGTCATTACATAGCCTTATCCAGCTCCACCAAATGGTCTAACTGTTGAGACAACTCAGGGGGTAATTGACCCCGATCAACCAGATTCCAATCATGAATATGATCAGAAGCCCATTTAGCCAAACAATCTGCAACACCATTCCACTCCCTAGGAATATGAGTGAAAGTAACAAACTCAAGAGAAACACAGAGATTGAGAATTTGATCAATAATCAGAGCCAAGTGCCAACTGACATCATCTAACCTACGCCTGTTCAGCAAGTTCACGACAACCTGGGAATTAGATTCACAAATAATCCTGCGCCACCCCAACTGAGTGCCATGCTCCACAACCACCAAAATAGCCTGAGCCTCCATAAGATTATTAGTATGCAGACCCTTATAAATAGAAAAAATAAATTGAACATCCCCAGAGCTATCCCGACCAACACCACCAATTCCAGCATGACCAGGGTTTCCACGGGAAGAGCCATCCGTGTTAATTTTTAGGACGCCTTGAGGAGGAGGAGACCAACTTCCCTCCCTATTCACCTTTGGAGTTGGATGCCTACACCTATTGTGTATAAGTTGTCGGTGCAAAGGAGGAAGATGGAGGCGGTTGAAACAACCAACATCAGAAGGGGCAATCGAAACAGTCAGATCACACTTAGCCGCAATCGTTTCACCCAAAGCATGCAAAATTTTCTGCCACAAACGAGGGGCCCCCATCAACACATCCTGAAAAATCCGACGATTCCTCTCCAACCAAAGATTCCAAATAATGAAGGAAGGGCCAATCGCCCAAGCAGCTTGAAGAAAGGAGGTAGAAACAGGGGCCCTACTCCCCCGATCCACAAACTCAGCCAAAGAGGAAACATGCGTACAAGGCACATTCCACACCCGCCACCAAAGATGCCAAATCTTCCGAGCATAGGAACATTGGAAGAAGAGATGAGAAGCACACTCCTCAACCTCACGACACAACACACAACAAGAGGGACCCTGGAAACCCCGCTTGCATAAATTATCCCAAGTAAGACACCAGTTTTGAGCCACCAACCACATGAAGAAATTGCATTTGGGCCAAGACAGCTTATGCCAAACAAACTTCCACCAAGGGACCTCAGTATCCCCAAACAACTGTCGACCCAAATGCTTATAGCCAGTAGACACAGAGTACTTCCCAGACATATCAGAACCATCCCAGGCTAAAATATTAAAACACATCAATCAAATGAATTATTTAAAAACTACACTTTCCTTGAAACAAAATAGAACTAAAATAAATAAATAGATAAATATAACGACTCTAAACAAAAGCATTGGGGTCCTTTCTATCTATAAAAATCTTTAATGTTCGATTGTGGTCATTAATGTCTAGCTTTTAGCTTTGTGCAGCAATTTTGATAATGCACTCAATTAAAGACATGTAGTGATGACAGGTGCTTATAAAGAGTACTGTCATATGAACCATATATTCAATAAAATTGGTACCTTTTTTATATTATTATACTTTCCTAAAAATATGTACTTCCAATTACAAGTGAATAGATATTCTTATAAATCATCATGTGTCATGATAGCAAGAAACCTTAAATTCAATCGTTTATATGTTCCTTACTTTTGGGGCCTATAGCATTTGTGAATATGTCTTGCACAATGCTAAAGTTCTCAAAGTTAAATTTATGTATGTGCAATATATCTATCTATGCATTTAAGTTCTAAATGTGTGCATAAACCTATTGAATATCTATATAAAATAAAATAAGTTATCATAATACTTTCAAAAATAAGGTTAATATGTTAGATTTGTGCTCCTCAACATCATTCACAAAGGTGTGAGAAAATTATTTTTTGGTATTATTGTTGTGTATTAATTTGTCTTCAATATTTTGACATAGTGGAGCATCTTCCTTGTTCATGCAATGATTCACAAAACAAGACTAATCTTTTAATAACGTGCAAAATACTTTTCAAACTATTCATTAGTTAATGAAAAACCTTTACATGTCCAACAACATTTTGAAATTAATACTAGTCTAATATTCTTAAAAATAATTTTTAGTGTAGTCATTACACATTCACCAACATTTTAACAATGGTAATAACCTTATATCTTATGGATGGTCTATTAGAAGAATCATTTATATGAGTCCTCCATTCATATGAATTTTGATTTTCTAGATCTATAATATTTGAATATGGAAGACATGTATCAATAGAGATAGGAATATTTACATTATCCATAATCACTTGTATTGCAGTAGTTAGAAACTAGTAGGAATGTATCATAAACAAGGAATAACAACACATCAAAAGGCAATTCAAGCAATTTACTATGGAGAAACCTAATGCAGAAAAATCTTCAACAAAACAATCTACTATATAAATTAAATTGTACATGTTTGCTCTCTTCAAGGGCATCTAGCAATGCCTCTCTTTTAAAGAATTCTTGTACACCTAATTTAGTGAACTCAAAAAAGACTACACACAATCACACAATCCTCAAGAACAATGGCAATAAACTTAATACTTTAAATTACCAAGAATCTTGAGGTTGGCTTGATTACATGGTTGGAATGTAATTCTCTCAAATGAATTATATATCTCTAATCCTTCTTTGCCTTCCAAAAGGAAGAATTGTTTCCATGAAAAACTAGATAATTAGCACATGCCCCAAAGGTTGTATTCATGCTAAGAGATGGGTGCATTAGTAAGCCAAGAAGAAATTTAGCATCCTCCATACAAAGAGTTGGAAGAACTTCTTAAACTCCTCAGATGAGTCTTTAACAACTTCATTTATATTCCATTAAAATATTCATTACCATAGATTTATTTTACAAGTTTTATGCTAATTTTAACAACTATTAAGGATCTAAACTAAGGTGTAAGTAAACAACTATGATTCATAACACCTTACAAATGTTATGAAAGAGTTGGCATGCTTATGTACATGTTCATTGCATCCTTTGGTTCATACCCTAAAACATGCTATCACACAAATGTGGATGCTTAATCTATCCACAAAGCAATAGTGCAACCAAGAGTATGTAGCAAGAGTATGCTTCCACATAAATGTCAACATTTTGATCATCTTTATATACAACTAAATCTTATCATCTTGGGCTACATATTGTTAACAAACTTTCAAGAAAATAACACAAACATGTGAAAAATATCATACGAAATAAGATTAACAATGATTTGTGGGAAAAAACTCTAGCAAAGAATTCACTAGCATCAATTTGAAGAATCTTGCTCCTTTCACAAGGGCCCCAAGGAACATAATTCAAACATCCTAACACTTCACCTAGTGAGCTCTATGGCTAAGCATATTCTAGTTATCCTAAGAATCCATGTAAATGAACTACAACTTTCAACTGCCACTATTTAGCATAGAAAATCGACTGCAAATAGACAATTCTTAGATTTTTGAACAACTATAAGTCTTGCAATCTCCACATGCTGCTATTGCCTACATAATGATTGTATTTATACTACATGATGTCTGGATGGTTCAACCATTAGGCAATGAAGCATTTCTCATCCAAGGAGATGGAAGAATAACCATTTAAACATCTTAGACGACTCTTGTTATTTTGGTTTTGTATACTACAAATGCAACTACAACCATAAAGACTAGTTGCACCATGTTCCATTAGTGATGCAATTTTGATCAAATTAATAAGACCAATTAAGCCATTATCAAAATTGTCTTTAGAAGTTCATCTTGCAACTTGAAAATGTCATGAATTTTGCATATGGACTAAAAAATAATGTGTTTTAAAAGAAATTTTGCATAATTTCTTAGATAAATATATGAATATGTAAAAATATCACACTTTAGATAACTCCCTTATGCTATTTTCAAACTTGCAACAAAGTTTCATTTTATGTTGTCAACAATACAACTATGTATGAACATTTGCATGTTAATTTACAAACCACCCCTCCTCAATTAGATAGCTTTTGTCCCATTATATCTTATAAACAATTCTAATAGAAGGGTCCAAACTAAGATTCCTCTATTGGGATACCACAGTTTGTTTTGTTTTAGTCTTCAATTTGCTACTAATTCTATGCACTAAGACGAATTAAAACAACCTTAAACTACCTTTCTAGGTCTTACTAGTAGGAACGTATCATAAACAAGTAAATGGAATAACAACGCAAGAAAAAGACAATTCAAGGGATTTACTATAGACAAATCTAATGCAAAAAAATCTTCAAAAAAAAATCCACTATATAAATTAAATTGTATAAATTTGCTTTCAAGGGCATCTAAGAATGGCCCTCTTTTTAAGCATTCTCCTACACCTAATTTAGTGAACTCAAAAAACACTACACATAATCCTCAAGAAACATGGCAACAAACATACTTTAAATTACCAAGAACCTCGAGGTTGGCTTGATTGTATGGTTGGAATGTAATTCTCTCAAATGAATTATATGTCTCTAATCCTTATTTGCCTTCTAAAAGGAAGAATTGTTTCCATGAAGAACTAGATAATTAGCACATGCCCCATATGCAAGATTTATTACTAAGTCTAAATTTATGCAACTTAACAATTAACTAGAAAAGATACCTCAGCTAACTAATTCTAAACTCAACTAATTGGACCTTGCCTCATGCAAGTCCTTATTGATATGAGATTCAACTGATAAGCAACATCAGTTAACTGAAACCTAACTGAAAGTTCCACCCCCACCAAAGATATTCTCAAGGAAGAGATAAACATGCATGAAATCAACAATCTGA